>QLOS01006753.1:0-12277 GCA_003313725.1 Russula sp. MG48
ACATACAATTCTGGTTCGAGAAGATGTCGAAGAAGTAATGTACATAACTATTAAAACCTCTGGAATCCGTTGGATCGTATTGACAAGGTTGTATCAAAAGCTTTGACACATCCGGACTGGAAATAAGCCAGGTTCTGGTGAAGGAAGACGAGGTAGAAGTAGGTCATTCAGCTAGCCACTCATTCACTCCATTTTCGTGCTAAAGCATCAAACTTGCATCAAAGTTCTCCCTTGGTGCAAAACATGAAGTCATGGGTTCGGCACTAAACGTTCCCTTAGCTCGGGGAACTCGGGCGGGCTCTATTGTGAAGATCACGATATTTTACAGGACGACGAAAGATAGCACGGCACTTCAGTGGCTCTCTAAGGAGTAAATCCCGCTTGAATTCTCATGCGATATACGTATATTCATGAGGCACGCACTCAGACAGACACAAGGAAAGCAATTTTCGTATCTCTTCAGCCAGTGTCAACCGATATATGCGCGAGCTTTGGCACCATTACAGGGTGAGATCTACTTCTGACCCGATTTTGCCTTGCGGATTCACATCACATATAGATACACCTTCATTAAAGATCGTGCGTCGTTCGTAAAATACAAGGTGCCACCTGACTTGTTTTCAGACGTACACTGCAAGGGTCGCATCCGTACTGCCAGTCCTACTCTCGGCCATCCGTGTCTCACCTCCCCCTGAGGGCCCCGCTCACGATGGGAAGGTCATCGGGAAGGATGTTGTCAGCTATGTATACGAGCAGGTATGGCTAACATCCACATCCCAAGTCTGAAATCTGAGGTTTGACCCTGAATCACAAGCCGGTCGGAATCCCCTCTTATCTCATCGCTATTGCTAGCGGGAATCTCCGTTACAAACCTTTCCCGGCGATTGAAGGAAGAAGTTGGAAAAGCGGAGTTTGGGCAGAGCCTGAGTTACTAGACGCCTGCTACTGGGAATTCAGCGAGGACACTGGAAGGTCCCTATCTGGTCTCATTTTGTTCGGTACATGACTGAAGCTCTACCTGTTGCCAGGTTCCTCGCCAAAGAAGAGGACGTTGTGGGTCCCTACAAATTTGGAGTCTACGACGTCTTAGTTCTTCCGCCATCATTCCCGTATGGAGGCATGGTGAGTCGGCTGAAACCCCTCTTTCCCAGGATTTGGCAACCTTCGTTGACGGACTGAGAAGGAAAATGCTTGTCTTTCCTTCTTGACACCTAGTGCGCGTTATTTCTTGAACTATCTTACTGATCCCTGATCAGCGCTCTCAGCACTTATTACTGGAGACCGGACACTGGTTGACGTTGTCGTGCATGAGTTGACCCACTCTTGGTTTGGGAACGGCATCACGTGAGATCTCGATCTACAGTTCCGTATAATGCGAGACTGACGCATCGCATCTCACATCCATGCAGGCATGCGGACGCGACCCACTTCTGGCTCAACGAAGGTTGGACAACATACGTTGAACGCCTGCTCCAGCAATTTCTTCACTCCCCCGCAGAGCGTGGATTCCAATACGTCATTGGTTCTACGGCACTGAACGAGGCTTTGAGTAACTACGTGGATAGGCCGAAGTACCAGCGCTTGGTCATCGATTTTGAGCCTGGCGAAGACCCCGATGATGCATACAGCAGCATCCCGTATGAGAAGGGTTCTAACTTCCTTTTATACCTGGGTGTGTTTGTTTGTCGCCGTTTTTGTACAACGTTCGAACCTCACGGATTACCAGAAAAGACGCTGGGAGGCTTAGACGTCTTTTTGCCTTATATCCGAGACTACGTTGCGACGTTCCAAGGACAAAGTATTACAACATGGGACTGGAAAGCGCATCTATACGCATATTTTGAGAAACACGGCGGTCAAGAAAAGCTAGACGCGCTAAACAGCGTTGACTGGGACGTGAGTTCGCGTTCGTTCAGACACCGTTTGCGTTAATTGATCTATCTACTCCTCAGGCTTGGTTTTATGGCGAGGGCCTGAAGCTTCCGGTGGAACCGTCATATGACACGACCCTTGCCGAGTCTGCTTATGGTCTTGCAGCGCGATGGGATGCCTCACGGTCCGTCTCCGATATAGCTGAGCTAGATTTTGTCGCATTCGATGTTGAAAACTACAATTCGAACCAAAAGAGTGAGGTCTCAACGGTTTCCACTTCTCCGGCTTCTTAATCTATCGTAGTTGTATTCCTCGAACGCCTCGCGGCATTCACAGCCCTACCCCCCACTCACATACAACACCTCGGGGAGCTCTATGAGGTGGCTACTTCCGCGAACGCCGAGATCCGCCTGCGTTTCTACAACGTCGCCCTCAAGGACCCCAAGTCATCGGCGGCGTTCGACTTTGCAGGCCATGCACTCGAATGGGTGACCGGACGTGATGGCACAGGTGTAATCAAAGGTCGCATGAAGTTCTGCCGTCCTACGTTCCGCGCGGCGAGTAGAGTCAATCCCGCTCTCGCAAAGGAATATTTTATGCATTCAAAGGAAGAATTCCATCCAATTGCAAGGAAATTGATTGAGAAGGTGTGCCAGAGCTACGAAGTCTTTCACCGCGTCACTTGCTGACGGCTTTGGAAGGATCTTGCGTCTGCGTAGATGGTGATCGGGCTAGAAACAGATTGTAAGCTACGGGTTGTGTGAATTTTCCGGACATTCCGAGGGCGGGTCAACTCAGCCACTTCAAGACATTGTATCACCAATTAAGTTCGATATCAGATTGGTTGCCCAGTATGCAACATTACCGACAAAGGAGTGCGGATAAAACTAGGCGGCTTCTACTTGAAACTGCCCCAGATGTCACCAAATACATCCTCCTTGTTGGGTTGCGTGGTACTTGTAGGCTTCGATGGCCCAAAGGGGCCAACATTTGCACCCGCAGAGTTATCGGTGGATCCTCCCCAGATATCGCTTCCGGAACCAAGTAAAGACGGCTGTTGCGTAGCAGTAGCACCCCAGACATTCGGTTGCATAGGTGGGACGGGGTTGCTCCAATTGTGCCCGACGTTCCAATCCGTACCAGATGAGGCATCAGTGGCGTTGCTGAACGGGGGAAGCGGCTGAGGGTGGGGCTGAGCCACTGGTGCTTGTGTCCAGGGTGACGGCGCAGCTGGCGCGGAGAAAAGTGAGAGAATGTCTTGTTTGGTGTCTTTTTTGGGTGCATCTGTTGCCGCCGGCGTGGGGTTTGCAGGCGGTGCGTGGAAATCGAGAGAGAAGAGGTCGTTTTCTGGCGCGGGGGGCGGGGTTGGAGCAGGGGCAGTAGTAACTTGAGTGGGCACTGGTTGGGATGTCACCTGGCCCCGCGCGTACTGAACAGAGAGTAGCTGGTGTGGCTGCGAATGTCGCGTCGTGACGACAGGTGTGACGGTTGGAGCCGAGGGCTGACGAGCGGGGGGATTCTGCTGGTTTGTGCGCAGTGATCTTGGGCCTGGGGTGGAGGCTGGTGAAGGTTCCGAAGCAGTATCCGCCGTCGATGGACCACCTTCGAGAACACCAGGATCGGAAGGAGGGGGCCCATCCATGGCCCAGCGGCGCGATTCATACTTCGATCGGATGAAAGACTCCATCTTGCTGGAGTCGTAATAGTTATGTCAGATAATGAAACGCGCTACAGTCAAAGGCATGAACCCACTGATCCGGTGGGACATGCCCAGGTTTGAGATGGGCTTCCCAGTAGAAATTGGCAAGGCGATTACCCCATTTTTGGATGTTCTATCTTGCACGTTCACAAGATGAGACGGTGTGAGGAAACAGAGGCACATACCTCCATCTGCTCGGGTGTCCACGCGTCAAGATCAATTGACTTGACTCTGCTGATATGGGTGCCCATTCCACGGTGAATACCAGAGCAGCGAATACACAGGAAAACACCACTTATGCAACACATAAGGTTGTAGAAAACAGATAAGTATATTTGAGAACGCACATATTCCAAGAGGCCCAACGGGGGTCTAGGCATCTGGAGGTAAGAGCGGAACGAAAGAACAAGAAGGTGGACACACCATTGTGCTTGCAATCTGCACAGGCTCTATTTTCTGGGCGTTTTACCAGCTCTCTAAGAGTGCGTGCATGTCGTTCTATCGTGGCCTTGTCTTGGGGTGACATGTTGTGGAAAATTCGCGAGCAGATGAGCGTCAGCGTCAGAGTGCAAGGCTGGACCAACCCGTGACCCAGGGCCTAGTGTAGTACGCAGTACGTACGTACACGAGTGTCATTTTCATCGCAACAACCTATCATGTCCGCCGCAGCGAGAGCAGAAGCTCGAAAAAAAGCCATTCTCAGCAGGGGCACTGACCGCCTTTCCAAGCTAACTGCGTCCGCGAGGGGAGATGATGCACCCCAACTCGCTCAAGCTGGCAAGTTTCATTGGCCCTTCAATTGACCCACTATTCACGATACAGTATTGGTAGGCCCACCACCACCTTACTCCTCACCCAGAGGAAGTCTTGCCAATTTCATTGGCGAAGACCCTCTCCCAGCTCCTCCAATTCCTGATCAGCCATCCCGTCGCCCGCCTGCTCCCCAGGCGTCTCCCTTTGACATCTCAGGGCTAGCCAGTTCACCTCTGGGTTCTTCCCCTTGGTCGAATGAGCAGCGACATCAATTCTTGCAGGCCCTCCTTGGCACCCCACCACCCAACGAACCACACCCTGTTGGCATCAATACCCCAGGTTCACACGGCGCTGAGACCGAGGACCCACTCCTCTCACTCATATCTAGCTTGGGTGTAGAAGGCGCATTCCAGGGTGCGGGAGGTGGTGTATCTCAGCCCCGAACGGAGGGGGAGAAACCGAAAACACTCGTTCAGAAGTTACTACCACTTTTACACCTCGTTGCTGTGTGGGCTCTCGTAGCGTTTTTCATCTTTTGGCGGGAGCCTGAATCATTTCGGACCCGGCATTCTGCTGTCGTTACTTCAGGTGATGTATGGAACCGGTGGGCCCGGCTGGCCAGCAGCCCAGCCGAGCAGAGTTCATGGAGTATAGCACCAGTAGTGAGTCTTCGCTGGTCACTGCTGCCCAGTACTCCTAGCCTAACGTCTGCTACAGCCTTTTTTCTGGGCCTTTGTTTCTTTGGAGCTTGCCCTGCACTCCATGCGCATCTTTTTTGGCTTTGTGAGTCCTCACCCTACGGTACTCCCATTTCCCACTACCACTAAGTGTATTTTGCAGGACTCGACACGGCTCCCAACGCTTCTCTCACTCGCTCTCCCCTACCTCCCCAAACCCCTCCCTTCCATATTATTGTACGGCTCGAAATATTGGCAACTAGCTGGGATATTTGCAGACGATCTCGCAGCTGTCGTGGTTGCAATCGGTCTGTTTGTTGCGGCATCCAGCTTTTACGAAAACTGGTCGGTTCCTTGAACGACCTCTACTGAGTACACCGGTATAGAATGCTCATCCGAATAATAGATTTGGTGTGCAAAAACCTTTTATAATGTAATGATGAGTAGCGAAGGAGAGTTCACCAAGCCGATGTGAGAGAGAAAACGAAAGGCTACGGAAGCACAGCCGCAGCACCGGTTACGGGCCTTGGCGTTGGAGGGACATGGCTCTCTATCGGCCCGTCGACGATAGGAAGGCCGGCCTCCACACGCTTGGCCTTCCAGCGCGTCCAGCTATTACCCCCTGCCGAATCCATGACTTCTTGAAAAATTTTTGAGGACCACTTGTTGTGAAGGTTAAAGCTCTGTCTTCGCCCATCAGCTACGTGTGGGTGAGGGAAATATAAGACTTCAGGCGCAGGGTTTAGTAGTGAAAGGGGACGGACAAAACTCTATTACAAGTTCTGGCTCCCAGGTTTCATCCCTTGTTTTTGGAAGTTTGTTGACCTGAACGTCAATCGTTGGATTTGCATACCGTATCCTAGGCAAATCTTCCTTCAGAAAATGACTATGGGATACGTCCGGTCAACCGTACACTTTTGTACCAACATGGAATGACTGACCGTGCACCGAAATGGTCATTGCGCTGTGCAAGTGTGAGGGTGATGTTCCTAACCCCAACTAAGGTAGGCCGCGGTGCCTTTTTTAGATTCAGCAGAATTTGAGAGAGGCGTGAAGGCCCTGGAAGCGGCTTGGGCATCGTTAAGGAAGTCCCGGAAGTGCGAGTGCCACGGTGGTGCGTGTCAGTGGTTGTTTGATGTTGTTACTGTATTGCTGACCACTGACCACTGACCGTTCCGTTCCGTTCATCCACCGCCGCAATCTTAAGTTATCCGAGCACCAACTCCACGAACATGAATGAAGATGATACTCTAATTCGACGTCGGCCTCGTCGTAGCACTGCGGGTAACCGGTGCGCAGCTCGCTCCGTCCTTTTGAGAAACTCTATGAACCCATTGACAGCATGGAGGCGGCGCTCGCGGAGCTCAACATCGAAGACGTGAAAGATGAAGTGGACGACAAGGACTTTGTCGTTGTTAGAGGTCTGTATCATCATATTCTCATCACGCAATTTCTCTGACACGTTTTGGTAGACGAGGAGGACGTATTTGAGTCTGACTTTGAAAGCACGGATGAGGAGGCGGAGGCGGCGCAGCAAGCCTCTGACCCCGGAGAAAAGTTAATAAGGGCTGAGGAACGTAAAGAAAAGAAGGTGATTCCTTTCGTACTTCTTCGACTCGTCGAGCCAATTACTATCTACTGCAGGCTGCGCAAAGCCGCTTTGAGAGAGCTGCTGCTGCTGCTCACGCCCGTCAGAAGGTGACCTTTAACCCAGAGATATATGATGATGCAACAGAAGAGACCTCTTCTTTGGCTGCGAAGAAAAAGAGGCGCGTGTCTCTCGGTCTCGCAATCGATGCAGAGACTGGTGAAGTTATCAATAACGCACAGCGTCAAAGCCGGCGCTCGCACACTATTCTGAACACGAGTGCCACTGCGCAACGAATGAAGAAGGATGCCGAGGATAAGAAGGTGTGTCTACTTCGTTATGCCGGTGGTTGAAGGCTCATCCAAGTATATCATGCTATCAAGTCGGTCCCGAAGAAGTCGAAGTTCAAGGTGCGTGCGCTAACGCAGGACGAGCTTATCGCACGCGCATTGGACATGGAAGAGGGCAACATCGTTGAGCATAGGAACTACCTTTTTGACGAGGAGGAAAAGAGGAAGAGGGCACACGCAGTTCGGACAGCGATATCCGGCCCACTTCTGAGATGGGTCAGCCGTCGTGAGACGATTTCAGTGCCAGTCGAGGCACAAAGCCCCCCCGGTATGTTGAGACGGCTTCATTTCTAGGAATTCGTCAATACTTATTCTTGAAGATGGGGGGAACGGCGCCTCGGGCTCAGTACCCAGGGGTTCAGGTGCAGAACCAGCTCCCCCACATCCCATAAATGGCGTAGATGCATCACTTCCGGCCTATTCACCTAAGCCCCGTACAGAAAATGTATCAAAGAACTACGTGATCCATGAAACCTCTCAGGACGAGTCAGCAACGCGTCCCCTATGGAAGGACACCATGGCAGCGATGTTTGGTGATCACGTAAAGTGGGAGGATGTCAAAGCCTACGTGAGCAGAGGGCGACCACTGTGTGAGTTTTGCCCTCTTTATCGCATTTCTACTCTGACGAGGAACTGTGTGTCCAGCTCGGCCAGTGCGGCTATGCCTTGTGACGGGCCGCCCAGCGCGCTACCTCGATCCCCGTACCAACGTGCCATACGCATCACCAGCAGCCTATCGAACACTGACCACGATTTTAAACCACGAATATGTCTGGAGCCATTCTCTGGGATGCTATGTTACCTCCCCGGAAAAGTCTATTCTTTCCACGAAGCCTGATGGACCTGCGAGAGCCGACGGTAGCTAAAACCCGCCTACGAAACTGGCGCGTCACTGATAGCCGTCGTGGTGCGGGTCCTGCACTCGATGGGTATTCGTCTGATTTCATTGAGCCTACGGTAAAAGCAGGGATACTTGTGGACGGGGCGGCATTGCTGGAAATATCGAATGTGCTCCTACATCTTTCTCCCGTACTAAGTGAACTCCGATGCCCTATACTCATGATGTATCTACATTCCTGCCCAGGTGTTGGGGTAGACGGGTCAGCTTGCTGACTGTGGGCAGACGCGTACACAGGCGTCAACAATGCGTCGAATCAATCTAAAATCGAAAGAGCATTTGTCCACCACAGTCGATCCGAAAAGAACTCAGTCATGCGGTCTTTTTCGGACAATGCCACTCGACCCTGGACTGGGCAGTCCCGTGCAACGTCTGCTCCTCGCCCTCGCACGGGACAATCCCGGCCAGGGACAGTGCAGGCTCCAACTACGGCTGTGACTTCACGATATGAGGCTAGCTTCATCGTCGCAGTACTGGAAGGTCGTGGTGTCGCACGAGAAGTTGGCATGGCCGCGCTTGACCGCGATACTGGTCGTGTCATGTTGATTCAGGTAGAAGTTCTTGTAGTCGTGCACCGTGGGACGCGTGGCCTGATAGCCAAACGCAGCTTGCTGACTGCCAGACATATGTGAAGACGCTCCATCAGATGCACCTTCACAATCCAGCCCTTATTTTAGTTCCGGACACCTTTCTGTCCTCAAAAGACAACATGGGACCGTCGTCCGGAAGCACGCCGAATTCGACATCCCTACTCGTACAGTGTCTTTACGATGAATTTCCCGCGGTTCCTGTTGAACCCGTACTACGCAAGTACTGGAATGAAGATGCTGGTATGTCTCGCCTCTATTCCAGCAGACCATTCCCATATTGTAAGCACAAGGCCTAGAATTCGTATTTCAACTTTGCGTTCAGGATGAAGAACGGGCGGCTACGATCGTAGCCGTTTCAAGGAAGTGCGCATATATGCGCTTATCTCGGGATTTTCACACCCTGATGCTGACGTGGTCAGATACTACGCCCTGTCCGCCGCCTCAGCTGTGTTTAAATACGCAGAAATCAAGCTGAATACACAATTTGCGGCCGAATCGCTGCGCATTCGTTTTATCCCCGTTGAGGGGACGATGATGATTGATCCAGAAACAGCACGCAACCTCGAGATTGTTGACAATATGGGCAACGCAAAGTCCCCCCATTCTCTATTTGGGTGTGTTTTCCTGTCTCTGGTTGGGAAGTACTCAATTCCTCTCAGCGTTCTTAATCATTGCTCCACCGCCATGGGGCGACGACTCTTACGAGCGACTTTGTTGGCACCAGTCACAGGCACATCCATCTCATACTATATGCCACTCTTGTTGACTTCTTTCCAGTTGGACCCGCGCTAGAAGCAAGGCTAGATGTTGTCGGAGGTATTTAGCGTCCGCTGATTCATCCTAACTTTGATCAATCATTTTCAGAGTTGGTCCAGTCAGAGGATAGATTTACAGAGGTCAAGGATGCTTTGAAACATCTCTGTAAAGTAGACATCGACAAACTCATTACCTCGGTGCGTGCGAGCTTTACACCCCTCCCCACTTCTCCTTTTCTCAGCGCTGCGCAGCTGGCATCGAACGAGACTCGTGAGACTAGTTCTGCGCGTACGGCCTCGTCACGAGTGACGCAGATGCTCAATCTGCGAGATGTCGTGCGGCACTTGCCCGCATTGGAGAAGGCCCTCATTGGGTCGAAGAGCCAGCTCTTGCGAATTATATGTGATGTGCGTGACAGAGCTCTTGCACCCGTCCACAATTTGGGCAACTCTCGCAGATGCTCTCCGATGAACGCCTTGTTAAAGTTGAACATTTCGTTTCTGAGAGCTTGAACGTGGATGCATCGCTCCAGAAAGTGAGATCCCGTTCCGACTAGACCGAGGCAAGCCAACCCCTTTCAGACAGGAATCGGTGCCATCAACGCTCGTGTGTACGCCGTGAAGGTGATCATGTTTTTCTCTGCCCACTGCATGAAACCAAATTCAGGCCATTTAGGCGAATTGTAACCCCCTTCTCGACGTCGCCCGCGAGACATACAAGGAGAACGTTGGGGACATCCATGCGTTGCACCACAGCCTCAACGAGAAGCATGACCTGCACATACAACTCGTATACCAGGAGTCGGGATTTCTATTTGCCGTCAAAAAGGGAGATCTTGTTGAAGGGAAGCTACCCTGGGGTTTCATTAATCAATCCATGCAAAGGGGGAGATGGTTATTTACGAGCATGGAGCTAGTGAGTGACGAACACACCTCCAAAGTCTATACGCCGAACTTCAAGTTGTCGAATCACAGAAAAAGCGCAACGCTAGGATGAAAGATGCCCTTGATGAAGCTCTCATTCTAAGCTATTCGTAAATAAACCCTTTCTTCGATCTCCGCGTTCTTGATCAACGCACTCCAGAACAATCAAAGATCTTGTTTCGGAGATCTTGACGGACATTGGCGCCCTATATAAAGCTTCTGAAGCAGTCGGTTCTCCCTATGCGTGTCAATATTTTCACTGAGCCGTGACTTTTCAATCCAGATAGCAATGTTGGACATGTTGTGGTCCTTTGCTCACGTCTCTATCAGTCCGTCCTTTCCCCCCCCCTGAAATTCCCCATTTAACGTGTTCTCCGTAGTGAAGAATTATGGTGACCGCCCGCTTCCCAAAATATCGATTTGACCCTGATTACCTCTCTAGTCCGACCCGAGTTTACTGGCACACTTGCAATCAAATCTGGGCACCATCCTATTCTAGAGAATGTGCAGTCAGTGGGAATGCTCGTTCCTAACGACGTGTATTGCTCGGACTGCACAGCGTTCCAAGTATTACAGGGGCCAAAGTGAGTAACCGAATTGGCCATGCGCGATGACCTTACACTCCCTCACTTTTGACAGCATGTCTGGTGTGTTTCTAGTCAGTGCGATTATTCATTTCTACTCACCCTACGCAGGGAAAAGCACCTATCTTAGGCAGATTGGGTTATTGACGGTCATGGCCCAATGTGGTTGTTTTGTCCCAGCAGAGTACGCGAGTTTTCGGTGAGCCTATCGTCTGGCTATCGTTACCGAAACTCATCGCTGCTTTCCAGTATCCACGACAATCTCTTAACACGTCTCTCAAATGATGACGACATGGAGAAAAACCTGAGCACGTTCGCCAATGAAATGGCATCGTCCGCAATGATTCTAGGCCTCGCTTCTTCGCAGTCGTTAGTTCTGATTGATGAGTTGGGTAGAGCCACCTCCCCCAAAGAAGGTGTAGGCATCTCACATGCGATCGCCGAAGAACTCATCAAACTCAAAGTGAGTCCTGCGTATAGGAGCGCCTAAACTAACTCACATGTGATAGTGCTTCACCTTCTTTGCTACGTAAGATAATGCTCTGGGCTCTTGAAAGTCGCAGGTTCAAGCACATGCCACAGCCATTTTCACGAACTGTCTGTTACGCTGTCCCGCCAGCCGACAGTTGTCCAGTAGATGCGTCAACCCCAAAGTTGCTGTGGATATACTGACCTCTTCCGAGCTTGCATTTAAACGTTCAGGTATGCTAACTAAGGGGTTCATGGACCGGCTCTCATGCCTAGCAGAGGTCACGACTTTCGAGTTCTAATATAGGCTTGACTTTCACATACAAGTATCCATTGACCGTTTGTCCCTTGGTCGCAATCTTATGATTCTTCCAGGATAGTGAACGGTCTGGCAGATGAATTGAAGCATTATGGTTCAATTTATCACAATTCAAGCTAGTCTGGGGAACTAATCCTTGTTTGGAACTCAGGGCTTCAGCTGGCACGCTTGGCGGACTTGCCAAAGGACGTACTCATAGAGGCTGGGGAAGTCGCGCAACGACTTGGTGATGAATCAGCACAAAAGGACGAAAACAGTGAATCCATAAAAGTTGCGCGAAGGCGAAAGGCTGTCCTCAAGGTACGCTGCGGCATATTAATTTGTTCTCGCCCTTTGGGTCCTCAGGATTTACGCCTCTGGCATGTGAACTTCAAGCTACGAACGACATTGACACAAGCCCTAGAGCATTCGAGGCTCCCAGACCGAGAATTCCTGGCCTATCTGACCGCTTTGCAGGAGAAGTTTACAAAGGAACTTGCCAATAACCTTTCCTGATGCCTTCAGTGGCTTCCGTATCTTATGTCTTCCCTCACGGCACCGCGCTCTGCGTGTCCAGTTGGACATCGGTTCATCTAAACATTCAACTCGCTGTTTCGAACCAGCACGCCACCACTTTCTTGACCATGCCAAATTCCGTCCAGTGTATTTTAAGCGTTATCCGTAGCTCCAATTTGAATTTCACCGTAGTACCTGTGATAGCCGAGCCGAACAAGGACCCAAATGACATTTGATGAAGCTGCAGCACGCGATCAGGTTGAATGCCTTTCCCTTTCCTTTTGTTGAATTTGGAATTTAATTCT
>QLOS01006784.1:0-17594 GCA_003313725.1 Russula sp. MG48
CATTTCCAACACTGGGTCAGCGTATATCGCGTATTTCTTTTTTGACTTTAAGGATACCGGAAAGCAAGATGCGGGTGCTCTACTCTCGTCTCTCCTTACCCAGCTCTCCGATCAGTCCGATTCTTACTTAAACAAGCTTCTCGCCTTGTACAAAGCACACCATAATGGCTATGAGTTGCAGAAGCCGTCGAATGCTGCACTTAAACAATGCCTCAAGGAAATGCTGACGATGCCGGAGCCAGTCCCAATTTATCTTGTTATGGATGCCCTTGATGAGTGTCCCGACTCTGGGATGCGGTCCTCCCGTGGAAAGGTCCTAGACCTCGTGGAAGAGCTCGTCGAGTTGAACCTTCCCCATTTGCGTCTCTGTGTCACGAGTCGTCCCGAGCTCGACATCCGAACTGCCCTTGAGCCCTTGACATCTGTCCGCATATGCCTTCACGACGAAAGCGGTCAAAAGCAGGACATCATCGATTACGTCAGATCAGTTGTTTACTCTGACAGAAAGATGAAGATATGGCGGGAAGAAGACAGGAAGTTAGTTATCACAACGCTCTCAAATAGAGCTGGTGGGATGTAAGCACTTGGTTGTCTGCTCGTAAACGTCTCTCATACTTTGAAGCAGGTTTCGTTGGGTTTATTGTCAACTTGACATCCTCCGCGACTGTCTTGCGCGGAGCCTGCGGCGCACTCTTGACGAGTTGCCCAAGACCCTGGACGACACGTATCAGCGCATACTACGAGAAATCCCTGAACAGAACAGAGATGACGCATATCGGTTGTTGCAATGCCTCACGGTGGCCGTTCGCCCTCTTCGTGTGGACGAACTCGCGGAAGTACTCGCGGTTGATTTCACCGCAGGGAGGTTGCCAACGCTCAATGTTGATCAGCGCTGGGGGGATCAAGAACAAGCTATTCTCCTGGCATGCTCCAGTCTAATCGCCGTCATTGAAGACCACGATTCTCGAATCGTTCAATTTTCGCATTTCTCCGTAAAAGAGTTCCTAACCTCGGATCGGTTTGCCATATCAAAGTGGGACGTCTCGCATTATTATATTAGCCCCGAACCTGCGCACACTGTGATGGCGCAAGCTTGCCTCGGAGTTCTGCTCCGGTTGGACTACGACACCGACAAAGAGAACATCAAGAAGCTTCCTCTAGCTCTGTATGCCGCTTCACATTTCGACAGCCATACTAGGTTTGGGGACGTGATATCGCACATACGGGATGGGGTCGACTATCTCCTTGATCCAGAGAAGCCGCATTTTGCTGCGTGGCTCTGGGCGCGCGACATGAGCAACCCATGGAGGCGCACGGGGCATCCCAAACGACTGGAGGCAGTTCCTTTATACTACGTGGTGGAATCTGGGTTCCTTGGCATGGCCCGGCACCTCATCTTGAAGCGTCCGCAAGACGTAAATGCCAGCGGTGGTCGCTACGGTACACTCTTGCACGCTGCGTTGTACCATAAACACGTCGGGCTCTCACAGCTACTACTTGGGTACTGTGTAGACGTTGATGTTCCGGGCATCGACGGCCAGACTCCATTGTGTTTGGCATCGATGATTGGATGTCTTGATATTGGTCAGCAGCTGTTGGACCGCGGTGCAGACGTGAATCGCCATGGGGACGGTGGCAGGACCCCACTGCACCTAGCAGCACTCCATGGACGTGTCGAGTTTGTTCGAATGGTACTTGCACGCCATCCACATATCCGTCCCTGTGATGAGGAGGGCCGGACACCATTGCACCTCGGAGCGCATGGCGGACATCGCGACGTTATACAGTTGTTTATAGACCAAGGTGTGGATGTGGAAGTGCGGGATAAGGAGCACTCGACTCCGCTGCATGCGGCATGTCGCAGCTTGGAGCCCGAGGCTGCGCAGCTGCTGCTCGAATGTGGCGCAAATGTCCACGCGCGGAATATGGAGGGCGAGACACCACTACACCTGGCGTCGAGTGGTAGATGTCGCGACATCATGTGGTTATTACTGGACCGAGGTGCGGATGTGGAGGCTCAGGATAAGAGCTGCTCGACTCCGCTGCATGTGGCATCATTACACCGCTGGGGGCCCGAGGCTGCGCAGCTGCTGCTCGAATGTGGCGCAAATATCCACGTGCGGAATATGGAGGGCAGGACACCACTACACCTGGCGTCGAGCCGTGGATGTCCCGACACCATGCGATTATTACTGGACCGAGGTGCGGATGTGGACGCCCAGGATAAGAGCTGCTCGACTCCGCTGCATGCGGCATTATGGCACTTGAAGCCCAAGGCCGCGCAGCTGCTGCTCGAATCTGGCGCAAATATCCATGCGCGGAATATGGGGGGCAGGACACCACTACACCTGGCGTCGAGCAGTAGATGTCGCGACATCATGCGGTTATTACTGGACCGAGGTGCGGATGTAGACGCCCCGGATAAGAGCTGCTCGACTCCGCTGCATGTGGCAGTATGCAGCTGGGAGCCCGAGGCCGCGCAGGTGCTTCTCGAATCTGGCGCAAATATCCGCGCGCGCAACAAGGAGGGCGAGACACCACTACACCTGGCGTCGAGCCGTGGATATCGCGACACCATGCGGTTATTACTGGACCGAGGTGCGGATGTGGATGCCCAGGATAAGAGCTGCTCGACTACACTGCATGCGGCATCACGCTGCCTGCCCGGGGCCGCGCAACTGCTGCTCGAATCTGGCGCAAATATCCGCGCGTGCAACAAGGAGGGCGAGACACCACTACACCTGGCGTCGAGCTTTGGATATCCAGACACCATGCGGTTATTACTGGACCGAGGTGCGGATGTGGATGCCCAGGATAAGAGCTGCTCGACTCCACTGCATGTGGCATCACGCAGCCGGGGGCCCGAGGCCACGCAACTACTACTCGAATGTGGCGCAGATGTCCGCGCGCGGAACAAGGAGGGCGAGACGCCACTACACCTGGCGTCGAGCTATGGATATCCATATTGCTCCACCATGCAGCGGCTATACATCATGTGGTTATTACTGGACCGAGGTGCGGATGTGGATGCCCAAGATAAGCGCTGCTCGACTCCACTACATGTGGTATCATTACACGACTCGGGGCCCGAGGCCGCGCAGCTGCTGCTTGAATGTGGCGCAAATGTCTGCGCGCAGAACAAGGAGGGCGAGACACCACTACACCTGGCGTCGAGCCGTGGATATCGCGACACCATGCGGTTATTACTGGACCGAGGTGCGGATGTGGATGCCCAAGATAAGCGCTGCTTGACTCCACTACATGTGATATCATTATACGACTCGGGGCCCGAGGCCGCGCAGCTGCTGCTTGAATGTGGCGCAAATGTCTGCGAGCAGAACAAGGAGGGCGAGACACCACTACACCTGGCGTCGAGCCGTGGATATCGCGACATGATGCGGTTATTACTGGACCGAGGTGCGGATGTGGACGCCCAGGATAAGAGTGGCTCGACTCCGCTGCATGCGGCAATGTGCAGCTGGAAGCCCGAGGCGCAACTGCTGCTCGAATGTGGCGCAAACGCCCGAGCGCGGAACTACCGTGGAAAGACACCACTACACTTCGCGTCACAGTTCGGACATTGCGACATCATACGATTGTTACTGGACCAAGGTGTAGAAGTGGACGTGCAGGACAAATACCACATCACTCCGTTGCACGAAGCATCACGCCACGGGGGGCTTGAGGCCACGCGACTGCTGCTCGAGCGTGGTGCCGACGTTCGTGCGCTGACCATGTCCGGAACGCCCCCATTATTGTATGCAAAGAACCAGGCGGTGGAGCGTTTGTTGTCGGACCATGCACAGTAACAAACAACGTAGTACTTACAGCTCAATTTTAAATGACCTCTGTAAGGTGGGCACGCCCGTTGCGCTCGGAATGAGCACTTTGGAGCACCCGCAACACCAATCCGAGCGACATCTTATCTGCCTGCATCGTTCTCCCTACGAAATCATCGCCGCGCCAATCTCCTTATCGAAACCCTCTCAGCCTGGCGCAGGGTACTGTTGCTTAGCGCTCTCTTTTTCGCCTTGGTTACGTCTCAATTGTTCAATTTAGAATTTTGACCCACTTCACTTGGACTACCGGCTCTCTTCTCGCCGTGCTACCACTACAAATCTCTACATTCCCTTGTCTTAGTTCGATTTGACCCACCTATGCCAGACAGTCACCGCTCGCTAAACTCTTCATACCCCCTCCTTACCATACGGACGAATTTCAACTTTCATTTCCTTTGGCTTCGCTTCGCCCCCGACTGTGTCCGGACTTCTATAGCGTCCACTCTTTTGGTCCCACTCAGAAACTGCTTGCTACACTTCATTGACAGATATACTACTTACCTTTGTAACCAGATACGCGCGCACAGATAAATAAACCTCAGAAAGGCCTCGTCAAAGATAAGCACCTTTCTGGACTAATTACCTCTCTTATTTCTCTCCGAGTCTGCGTGAATTCCTCTAAGCTTTCCCATCTTCTAATCCCTCAACACCTTGCCTCTCGACGCCTAACCGAGCCACTGGGCCGTCAAGCCGCTGAGCTCCCGATAGACTAATTGCAGAAAGCGGGCTTCTCTGAATGGACAAATTTCAACGACTGGGCTTCTGTTCCTAGGCAAGTCGGAGGCCAACTGCGTCATACACGCCGTCCGGTTCCATCGATGGCGCATCAAGTCAATCCACACTGCAGGCTAACCAGAAGCTTATTTATGAACGCATTTCCCCCGCCCACTCAGCCCGGGCCTCGCCAACTGGGAAGAGCCCACACCACTACGAGGTCAGTGGTCCCTGCAACAAATGCAGAAGAAAATCTGCCTTCAACAACTATGACTCCCCCACCGTCTAAAAAGTGCAGATTCTGCAGAATTATTGCGGACTGGCCCCCGGCAACCACGACTCCCCCTCACCCTCATACGGACCAGCTCTAATTAATTAGAACAGATATTTTAACTTCGGCCGCGGTGCATGCGATGAAACTCGGGCAAAAGTGGCCGACTCGAGGTGGTGCCTGGATATGTGGTATTTGCTCGTGAAACGAGACTTTGACGCAAGTGGCCAAATTGGCCAGGAAACAAAAACGAAAGTGAACCGAAAGGAGCGGGGTCAGTGGCAGGTATATAGAGTCTATGGTTGGGGGGTCCCTAGCCCAACAGCACCGTGACGTACTATGCCAGCATGCCATGCCCCTCTTCTCGAGATTTGTCACCTTCACTTCTTGCAGTGGATGGACGGGACGTGAAGCCTGAATCCCAAAAATACCAAAGTGGGCATCTCCGGCGGAATACCGGGCTTATTTTCTTTACTGTATGCGCTTGGCGGCACTTGGAGGCGGGGTGTCGCATAATAATTGTGACGTCCCGGCTATAGAAACCATTGCTCGCAAAGAGATAGTTACAAATCAGATCTACAAGGGTTCTGTACCCCAAGGCACACACTAATGTATACGAAAAATAAAAATAATAATAAAATAATAATGACGTCACCTCCAGGCACAGCTCCAATTGATTGAGGAGCGCTTAAGCCGAGCATGACGCGGGGAAGAATTATCGTGTTTTTAACGGAGGCCCACCAGCAGGCGGAGATGGGCCCGAGAAAGAAAGACAAAACATTGCGAGCAATACGAATATAGTATGCATTTATGTTTTACGCGTATGTGTTAAGCTAGTGCGTTGTTCAGAAAGCCGTAAAGGAGAATAGAGGGGAGAGGAGATAAGATAAGAAAGAGGGAAGAAAATTAGTATTCGCAAATGGTCAGAGTGTCACAAACGTTGCATGTATGCCAGTGGTATATTATGGATAAGGGTTTTCGTGTGGATCTACAAATTAGCTTTCATCTTTCATCTATAATTAGTCCGAGTTCGGCTTCCTACCCTCTATTAGTGCTGCGGGAACAAATACGTATATATGATTGGCGAGCGGTGCGTGCAGAGTGCCGGGAAACTTTGACCTTGTGCATTCGGCAGGGACAAAGGTTTTACCAGAAGCGGGTCTTTTGCCAATCAATCCCTTGCGCAGTGCGCAGCATCACCACATTAGATGTCATGGTGGAGAACTAATCCCGCGGATCAACCACTTAGTCCCGTGACCGAAAAAAAAAAACGATCACGCACCCCATTACCGAGAAAGACCTCCGCGCGCTGCGCAACGGCCATGTCCACCGCCTGCGAATTGTGCCGCTGCTCACCTGTCAGGCGCAAGTCCCGGCTCGTCCCAATATGCTCCCACTCTTCCATGCCATTTTTCCGCACGTCCTCTTGAAGAGAGTGCTTCAACTTTTGAAGCCACTTCGACGGTCCATTCGTCAGCACGTACACACGCGTGAGTATCGTCCTTGGAAAAAGCGAGGCGCGCACCTCGCGCACGCGTGAGACGATCTGCTCAATCTCGGGGAAGCAGTGCGCGAGGTAACGCGCGTGCTCTTCGGGTGGTGCAATTCCCTGGCTGTGCATAACTGGAGGGGAGAACCGGTCCGGTAGCCCAGGGAACTCATTGAATCCCATGAAGGGTGAGGACCAGTTAGCAAATTTTCTACAGTGCTCGATGTAGTCACCGCGCCGGATGTGGAGTGCAAGCAAACCTGAGAGGGGAGGAGGGACAGAGGATGGTATGAAATCAGATGGAGTAGAGTTAGAAAGCGCTGGGTGAATGATATTTGCGTTTGCAGCAAGTGCAGCGGTGATGAGTGGTGACCATGAAAAGTGTGTCAGGATTGGGGATGAGACGAACGAAGGCCATATGTCGAGCAACCTTTTCGAGTCACCAAATAAACTTCCGGACAGATCAGACCCAACTTTACAGGGAGGAGTAGCAGGGGAGAACATACTAGAAATCGAAGATTTGTCCTGAATGTTCCTTAATCTCAATGCAACGACCCTCTGTCTGCTCGAGTTTGTCAATCCACGCCTGTAATATCGTCGTGGCAGATGCATCGGATAACCCGCCATTGATCTCTTGGCAATCTATGATAGTGGGGTTAGGGCATACTTGTTGGAAGAACTCGGGAACGACCGCGGGTGGCGCATCCGCGGATATAGGGAAGGAGTCTCCGGCGACTGGGCCTAGATTTGAGAGTAGAATGAGGGTCGCACAATATACATGGGGTAAGGACGCACCGGAGAGCAGCGTGGTTAACGGCACGCGTGCGGGGATCGGCTTGCCATTGAAATTGGAAAAGTCGCCGGGCGCCGTCTTGTCCCAAGTATAATTTTCAAACACGTATCTGGTCCGATGGAGAACAAGAAGAGGTCGCGTGAGCGGCCAGACACGGACGACACGGATATGATAATGATTAGAGAGCGTACGTTCGTTTAGTAAGGTATGCGAGGTGGGCATTCAACAGCAATTCCTGCATTGCATTGCCCCATCCGAGGCCTTTACATGTTTCAGATGGGCCTCATAACCAGCTTGGCAGCTTGGCGCAGGACAATGGAAACGTACCCCAGACCTGGTTTGAAAACCGTATGTAGCGGCCCTCCCAACCTTGGGGGTAGGGCAAGTCAGGATCATGCTGAGGCAGCTGTTTCTCCCTGTCGTGCCATTCATAGAAGCGTGGTGGGCGACGGCCCCCTTCTGGCTTGGGGAGGTCCTTCAGAAATACGAGGAGGTCGTCTTGGCTTGAGGTGGAAGAATAGGTGAGACGAACGAGGAGGGCGATCGCTCCGAGGACGACGAGAGAAAAGAATGGGCTTCGAAAGCGACGAGGGATGAAATGGCGAGGACGAAAGGGAGAGGAATGTTGTTTCTCGACGGTGACTGGGCTGGGAAGGCTTTGAACTATGGACCGCAGCAGCATCGATGTGGTCACCAAAGCGGAGTATTCCAAGTTCGCTCTGTGCCTCCCACAGCAGATGGGGCATTTTTATTTTATATCGTCTTCAAAGATCAAGATTATGACGCAGTTGGACACTCTACTTCTACATCGGGTAATACCGCGGACGTTATCACCTCCATTAACTTAATCTAGGTTACTATTACGTATTACCGAAGACAGTCGCTTCCTGAGCTGCAATGCATACGAACTACTATTTATGGTCTCTCACTTCCATACAGGGGCGAGCCATCAGTCATCTTGATCCGAACACCACAGGCGTGTCGCAGCCTTGGCGTCCCCTTGGGGAGTTGCTACTGCCGGCAGCAGGCATTGTGGCGTATGAGGTAAACGCCAGAGCGGCGTGCGGGTTGACGCGAAGGGGAAGTACCTGCCCGAGATGAGGAAGGGAATTTCTCTGTAGGATATCTAAGCAAGGTTCTCACTGTGGGTGTGTTAAGCGGATGTCATATGGTGGAGTTTCCCAGGAATATTCTCGCGATAGCCCTCTATGATTAGGAATAGCCCATCCTCGCCAGTTCATCGTCTCGCCATTATTGGCGCGCCCTCATTGTGAATCGGTAATTGGGGTGTCCCACTCTGTAAGAATATAAGTCGAGGCAAGTTTTACGCCTTATTCATGGCACCAGGGAGCGTGGGAATGGGAACTTGGCCTACCTACCTACTGAGGTCCGCTGACTAATCACCCATCTCTCGCCAACCAACTTATCATCTGCCAGTGATCTTGAGGCTCCCCTCTCACCCCGTAACCTCCTCCTTATTTCACATTACGAGCCCTATACCCCAGGCTTTCCACAAAACCGACTGCTGCTTCAACTTTAGACCTACGTTCGATAAAGCTTTGCAGGCGTACGGTAAAGGAGAACTTTGAGTCTTTGGAAGACTTCATCTACTACTTCCCAAGCTTGCAACCTGTCATTCTCCTTATGCAACTCTGCGACGCATGGTGCGAACTCAACTGTCTGAAGAAGTTTTCGATGTGCTCGTTGAACACTTCTTCAGATGGCTTGAGGCCTGCTTCCATGTCCTCAGCAGTTTCCTCACGCTCAGGTTGGTAAACTGTATCGTCACCTCAGGCCGTCGTCAGGTTCCTCACCAGTTCGTTGTGTTTTCTTCTACACTACCACTCCTTATTGACTCGCTTCCACCTGTCTGTCCCCTGTCCCCTGTCGCTTCGTCTTGGTCTCCTCAAGCTTACCTCAGCTTAGCATCCGCCAGTTTTGGGGTCCACTCTAAACCAATTCCGTCGGCCATCACTGCCGCCAGGACCATACATTTCCAATATCTTCCTGTCCTTGACTTCATTCAAGAACCCCCCTCCCCCGTCAGGATTCTCCTGCTCGTATCCGACTCTGTGCCGGACCATGACCTATCGCATGTGAAGAGGCAGCAATCAAGGTAGGTATCCTGACGACCATATTTTTTAATACTATATTGTGCGACTACGTCTCGAGGGTGCCACGCAGCTGCCGTTGTCCGTCAATGGTCCCGGTGCGTCGCTACGTTTCAACTTGGCTCTCATCTCTCCAAACTAGTCCCAGCGACCCTTGATTGTTTCCTGTACAGGTGGTCATTCCTATATCCGAGAAAAATGCTAATATCGGCCTGGCAGGGTGGCTACTGTTCTTGGGATAGCCCTTTCGTTGGTAACATCCCTGGCTTTCCGCCTAAACTCGCCGCCCATAGCCCGCTTCGTAGGCTGCACAACCATACTGTACATGGAAGTCTTTGTTCGCCTTCCTTCCTATCTGTATGGCAGTGACGTTGCGACAACCAAGGAATACGCTGGCAAGCGTGCGGGTCACCCTTGCCTTTCATTTGATAATGCGAATAGGTCATGTCCAACGTCGACGCAACCGGGAAGGCTTACGAGCCATGTTGTAGCAATTAGCCCTAATTATGTTCTCGTACAGCATCGTTGACAGTGCGACGGGGTATAAAAACAATACCGTGCTCAAGAGCATCGACGACTTCAGGTTTCTGGCCTTCAGTTCATGGGGCTTCTTGACACAACACTCGACGACTGGCACGATGATCGGGTGGGATACGTTCATGACTGGAGATATAATGTCTGACTCTGGCCCCATCGTACTGTGCCGGAAACCCTACCCTGTGCACGTAGAATCGTGTCATCCCCGAGGCCGCGCACGGAGATGACTTGACGCCGTAGGTACTTAGAGCATGGTACTTCCACTACCTGTTTGGGAAACTTCGACGGGTTTTGCCTCACGGGTCCCACCTCGACGAGGTACGACTGGGCATCTTGATGTGGTGAATGACCACAGGAGGGCCGTGCCCAACTTCGGAGCAGCCAACAAAACGTTGTTCAAGGTTGTGAATGGCGCACTCCTCGTGAAGAAGCCGCGAAGGCTTGGGCTTCTCCGTTCTGATTCGGGCCTGGAGTGTATTACGGATTCGCAACGGATCCGCAACCAGGGGAGGCTTTTGGTGGGGATATAGGCCTATACGGGCCTGAACACATTTCACGATCAATGGAAGCTTGGCGGATATGCAGGCGCGCCTATATCTTTTACCGGCAGTCCCAATGCGCGACGTCACTCATCTGGGACGTGGAGCTGCATCACGATTGGTTCACCTTGTTTCTAACATCCGGAATCTGGGCCGAAAACCCGATTGCGAATACCTTCATCTTGGCCAGGCTCGGAACAGCGAGAGTGGTGATGAGCTGGTGGATGTGCTACTTGGTGGTGTGATCGTTATCCACCGGCTAGCCATACACCGCCGCCTATTTCCCAGTTGACTACTTGACCCAGCTGGCGACGGATGGGACCGGAAACCCGATGTTGTTTCTTGCTCACGGATCACGTGTTCCTTTTTAAGCGGCTGTTCATCGTATGCTATTCGCATCTCATGGACTAGACTCAATGGAATGCGACATAGTTGCGCAGATCATGGTATGACAGTCAGGTACTGACTCGGCGGTGTCCATGAAGACCCATGGACGTAAAGCCATTGCTCTTTAGAGCTGATGCCGTCGGTTTCTCCCTGGACCGCGATTACGTCAGCAGCAGAGACGACTGCCCTTTTCGTACTCTGGCACCTTTTCTGATTGAAAAATTCCAGTACTGGTGGATACAGCGGCTTGACTCAACTTCTGGCTTTTACAGCTACTTCATGCAGACTGAAATCACTTCCAAATCTACGGATAGCGATGCAAATGGGTGAATAACGACGTTCAGGGAGAATGACGCCTATCGAAAGACTCCATCGTCCCGACCCTGTTTCTACTGACTTCCTCGTGACCGCTGCCAGAGTAATGGAGGGGTTTGGCGCGCCACGCGCCGCAAGCTCGCCTGCTCTCCTGAGGGACCGGAACCGGTGACTTTTGAATCTGTCGCTGACTAGGACGCACTGTTAGATACAGCGTTCTTTTACTTGTTTTGCATGTTTGCGAGATGGTTCAAAAACAGTAGACGCGTAGAGAAGCGCGCTGCTTATGTCGCGCATCCAGTGGGGCGTGTATCAACGAGGATCGCGGGAAGAGAATCCTCCCTCGGCCCGTCTACCCTTCTAGCTCGTCCATACCCTTGATGTCATGTCTTGTCATGCCAGCATGCCCGCGCCCCAAGCCGGTCACCAGGCAGCTCGGCGAATCAACCGGTATATCTTTTGTGCACTATCGTAGGTGTAGCTGGAGACATTAGGTGGTGCGTAACGTGGTATAATTTACGTTTCATTGTCACTGCCCCTGTCCACGTCACGTCAGCCGCGCCCCAAGTCCTTCCACTGTCAAGTGCTTGATTAGGGAGATGTGTAACTTATCACCGGTATGTGACACGGGTAGTCAAAAGAATAAATACATGAACGTGGTTATCGGATATGATAGGCGCCTACCCGCGTGCAATCTTTTGAAGAACAAAATTCAACAAACGAAAGGGCAAGGGAGCAATACGACGCATAACCCGTACGTGTATGCTAGGTATGTGGATCGTTCAAGAAGCAAATGAAGCATAAGAAGGGAAGAAAAATGAGCCGTTGCGGCAATCAGAATATCATAAATGGGTCGGTACACGATGCATAGTGTACGTTGCGTGTGTAGTATGTCGTCGATATATGGACTTTCGCGTGGAAATTTAACCCCTATCATTCATCTATAGTCAGTTGTCAAAGATGGGTCTCCATGCCTTCCTTTCTCATTCGCACTGCGGAGCAGATATAAATGCGCATGGTCGGCAATTTTGGCTTCATGCCCTGAGGGGACGAACCGTTTACCAGAAGCGCGTTTTGTTCCAATCAATGCCCTGCGCAGCGCGCAGCATCACGACATTAGACGTCATACTCGAGAACTGATAAATCCGCAAATTAACAACGCCTTAGCTACAGGAAGGACCCAAGACAAAAAAGAAATGCGGTGACGCACCCCATTCCCGATAAAGGCCTCCGCGCGCTGCGCGATGGCCATGTCAATCGCCTGCGAATTGTGCCGCTGCTCACCTGTTAGGCGCAAGTCCCGGCTCGTCCCAATATATTCCCACTCCTCCACGTCCTCTTTCCACGCATCCTCTTGTAGAGAGTCCTTGAGTTTTTGAAGCCACCACGGCCGCCCATTCGTCAGCACGTATACACGCTTGAGCGCTGTTGTTGGTAGCAGCGAGGCGCGCACCTCGCGCACGCGTGAAACTATCTGCTCGATCTCGGGAAAGCAGCGTGCGAGGTAACGCGCATGCTCTTCGGGTGGTGCAATTCCCTGACTGTGCACAACTGGAGGGGAGAACCGGTCCGGTAGCTCAGGGAACTCATTGAATCCCATGAAGCGTGACGACCAGCTGGCAAGATGTCTACAGTGCCCCATGTAGTCACCGCGCCGGATGTGTAGTGCAAGCAAACCTGAGAGGGGAGGAGGGACAGAGGATGGTGTGAAATCGAATGGAGTAGAGTTAGAAAGCGCTGGGTGAATGATATGTGCGTTTGCGGCAATTGCAGTGGTGATGAGTGGTGACCAGGAAAAGTGTGTCAAGATTGGAGATTTGATAAGTGAAGGCCATATATCGAGAAATCTCTTCGAGTCACCAAATAAGCTTCCCCGCCAGATTAGGCCCATCGTTAAGGGGAGGAGTAGCAGGGGAGAACATACTAGAAATCGAAGATCTGTCTTGAACGCTCCTTGATCTCAACGCAACGATCCTCCATCCGCTCGAGTTTGTCAATCCATGCCTGTAGCACTGCCGCGGCGGATGTATCCAATAGCGCACCATTGATCTCTTGGGAATCAATGATAGTCGGGTTGGGGCATACTTCGTTGAAGAACTCAGGAATAACCGCCGGTGACGCATCTGTGAATTGAGGAAAGGGGTCTCCGGCGGCGGGGCCTGGATTGGAGAGTAAGATGAAGGGAGCGCAATATACGTGGGGTAAGGGATGCACCGGAGAGCAGTGCGGTTAAAGGCACACGCGAGGGGATCCACTTGCGATTGAAGCGGGAAAAGTCTCCGGACTTCTTGTCCCAGGTATAATTCTCAAACACATAACTGCCCAAGGGGGAAAAAGACGTCGCATGAGTGCGCGTACAGACTCATACGCGCCCTGCTGGACAGGGATGACGCGGATATAATGATGAGCAAAGGGGCGTACATTCGTTTCGCTAGGTAAGCGAGGTGGGCGTTCAACAGCAACTCCTGCATTACATTGCCCCATCCTAGGCCTTCATCGAAGGTCCCCGTCGAGTCACGTGACCAACATAGCGGATTGACTTCGGAAACGCACCCCAGACATGATTTGAAAACCGTATGTAGCGGCCCTCCCTCCCTTGGGGGTAGGGCAAGTCAGGGTCATGCTGAGGCAGCTGCTTCTCTCGGTCATGCCATTCAAAGAAGCGCGGTGGATACCAGCCCCCTTCCGGCTTAAGGAGGTCCTGTAAAAAGACGAGGAGGTCGTCTGGGCTTGAGCCGGAAGAATAGCTGAGACGAAAGAAGAGAACGATAGCTCCGAGGACGACGAGAGGAAATAATGGGCTTCGAAAGCGACGAGGGAGGAACGGGCGATGACGAAAAGGAGAGGAATGTCGTTTCTCGACGATGACTGGGCTGGGAAGGTCTTGAACGATGGACCGCAGCAGCATTGATGTAATCAAGGAGGTGTCCCGAGTCTGCTCTGTGCCCCATTTTTATTTTATATCATCTTGAAAGATTAGGATTATGACGCAGTTGGGTACTCTACTTCTACATCGAGTAGTACCGCGGATGTTACTACACGTTACGGAAGACAGTCATTCCGTAGTTAGCAGTACAACTTCCCAATCGGGCTGCAACGCATAACGCATGGGCGAACTACTATCCATGGTCTCTCACTTCCATACACGCCGGGCGAGCCATCGGTCATTGATATGATCACCCAGTTACTTGATCCGAACGCCATAGGCGTGTTGCGGCCTTGGCGTCCCCTTGGGGAGTAGCTACTGGCGGCAGCATGCATTGTGGTGTATGAGGTAAACGCCAGAGCGGCGTGCGGTTGACGCGAAGGAGAAGTACCTGCCCGAGATGAGGAAGGGAATTTCTCTGTAGGATATCTGGGGAAGGTTCTCACTGTGAGTGTGTTAAGCGGATGTTATGTTGCATGTACGGATGTATCATGGTGAAGTTTCCCAGGAATATTCTCGCGATAGCCCTCTACAATTAGGAATAGCCCTTCCTCGCCAGTTTATCGTCTCGCCATTATTGGCGCGCCCTCATTGTGAATCGATAATTGGGGTGTCCCACTCTGTAAGAATACTGTACAAGTTGATGTCCATGCCTTCGGTATGGGTTGCATGCTTGCATTGACGCGCATGCCGTAGGCAGGGTTGCAGGGCTGCAAAGCAAGCATGCAACCCATGCCGAAGGCATGGACATCAACTTGTACTGTATAAATCGAAGCAAGTTTCACGCCTTTTTCATGGCCTGCAGGGAACGTGGGAATATTAATGGGAACTCGGCCAACTGAGGTCCGCTGACTAATCCCACGGCCTCTCTCGCCAACCACTTCCCAAGCTTGCAACCTGTCATGCGACTCTGCGACACATGGTGCAAACTCAACTGTCTGAAGAAGTTTTCGATGTGCTCATTGAACACTTCTTCAGATGGCTTGAGGCCTGCTTCCATGTCCTCAGTAGTTTCTTCACGCTCAGGTTGGTAAACTGTATCGTCACCTCAGGCCGTCGTCGGGGCCCTCACCAGTTCGTTGTGTCTTCTTCTACACTACCACTCCTTATTGACTCGCTTCCACCTGTCTGTCCCCTGTCGCTTCGCCTTTGTCTCGTCAAGCTTACCTCAGATTAGCATCCGCCAGTTTTGGGGTCCACACCAAACCAATTCCGTCGGCCATCACTGCCGCCAACACCATACATTTCCAATATCTTCCTGTCCTTGACTTGATCCGAGAACCCCCCTCCCCCGTCAGGATTCTCCTGCTCGTATCCGACTCTGCGCCGGACCATGACCTATCGCATGTGAAGAGGCAGTAATCCAAGGTAGGTATCCCGACGTCCTAACTCGTCGTACCTTGTAATACTGTATTGTGCAACTACGCCCCGAGGGTCCCGCACAGCTGCTGTGGTCCGTCAATGGTTTTGGAGTGGGGAATCATGATGTAACTCACGTTCCTCACGATTATTCCTCAGCCGATGCGTCGCTGCGTTTAAACTTGGCTCTCATCCATCCAAATCCAAACTAGTCGCCCTGACCTTTGATTGCTTTGTGTACAGGAAGTCATTCCTACATCAGAGAACAATGCTAATATCGTTCCCGATTTGGCCTGCCAATGTGGCCAGTGTTCTTGGGGTAGCCCTTCCATCGGTAACATCCCTGGCTTTCCCTCTAGAACTCGCTGTCCATAGCGCGCTTCGTAGGTTACACAACTATACATGGAAGTCTTTGTTCGCCCTGCTTCCTGTTTGTATAGCAGTGGCGCTGTGTTAACCAAGTAATACGCTGGAAAGCATGCGGGTCACCCTTACCTTTCTAGGCTTCATTTTATCGGGCTTCTTGGCACAACGCGATGATCTGGCGGGATACATCCATGCCTGGAGAGATGATGTCTGACTCTGGCCCCACAGTACTGTGCCAGAAACCTTACCCTGTGCATGGGGAATTGTCTCATCCCCGAGGCGGCGCACGTAGATGACTTGACGCCATGGGTTCTTAGAGCATGGTACTTCCACTACCTGTTCGGGAAACTTCGACGGGTCCTACCTCACGGGTCCCACCTCGATGAGGCGTGACTGGGCACTTTGATGTAGTGAATGACCGCAGGAGTACCGTGCCCAACTTCGGAGCAGCCAGCAAAACAGTCCAAGGCCGTGAACGGCGCATTCCTAGTGAAGAAGCCGCGAAGGCTTGGGCTACCTCGTCCTGATCCGGGCTCGGATCCGAAATGGTCCCGCAACCAGGGGAGGCTCTTGATGGGGATATAGGCCAGTATGGGCCTGAACATATTCCACGACTAGTGGAGGCTTGGCGGGAATACAGGCACCCCTAGATATTTTGTAGACGGTCCCAACGCGCGATGTCACCCACCTGGGATGTAGAGCGGCACCGTGATTTGCCCACCCTGTTCCTAACATCCAGAATCTGGGCCGAAAACCCGACTGCGAAAACCTTCATCTTGGCCAGGCCCAGAACAGCGAGAGAGGTGTTGGGCTGATGGATGTGCTACTTGGCGGTGTGATCTTTATCCGCCGGTTAGCCACGCACCGCTGCCTAGTTCCCAGTTGACTGACTTGACCCAGCTAGCGACGAATGGGACCGGAAACCCGCGAGTCCTGTTCTCCTTCTCTAAGCGGCTTGTTCATCGAGTGTACGTACGCTATTCACATCCCATGGACTCTGATGAAACGACACAGTTGCCCAGATCATGGCACGACGGCCTGGCGTTTCTGAAGACCCATGGGCGTAAAGTCATTGCCCTTTGATGAGTTGATGCAGTCAGTTTCTCCCCTGTACCGCGATTACGTCAGCAGCAGAGACAAGACTCTTCGTAACTCTGGCGCCTTTTCTGATCGAAAAATCCAGAATCGTTCCAGCACTGGTGGATACAGCTGCTTGACTCAACATCTGGCTTTTATAGCTACTTCATACAGACTGAAATCACTTGTAGGTCTACGGATAGCGATGCAAATGGGTGAACAGTGACATTCAGGGAGATTGCCTGTCGAAAGATTCCACCGTCCCGACCCTGTTTTTTCTGACTTCCTCGTGACCGCTGCTGGAGTAATGGAGAGCTTTGGCGCGCCGCAAGCTTGCCTGCTCTGCTAAGGGACTGGAGCCGTGACCTTTTGAAACTGTCAGCAAAGTGACTGGATGCATTGTTGGATACAGCGTTCTTTTCTTGAGTTGCGTGTTTACGAGATAGTTCCAAACACAGCAGACGCATAGAGAAGCGCGCTGCTTATGCCGCGTACTCAGTGAGGCCTGTGCCGGCGAGGATGGCAGGAAGAGAATGCAGCTCTCCCTTGGCCCGCCTACCCTTGTAGCTCGTCAACACCCTTCGTGTCATATCATGTCATGTCAGTATGCCCGCGCTCCAAGCCAGTCACCATGCAGCCCGGCGGACCAACTGGTGTACCTTTTGTGCATTAGCGTAGGTGTAGTTGGAGACATTAGGGGTGGCACATAGCGTAGTATAATTTATGTTTTGTCACGTCATGTTAGCCTCGCCTCAAGGTCTTCTACTGTCAATCGCTTGATTATGGAGATGTGTACTAGTAACTTATCACCAACACGTGACATGGGTGGTCAAAAGGGTAAATACATGAACGCGTGTATTAGATATGATAG
>QLOS01006794.1:0-11472 GCA_003313725.1 Russula sp. MG48
CTGCTGTGTCGCCAGCGCAGCTAGGAGTTGAGTATAATCGTTCCCGCCATTCCCGTTCCCACCAGGATTTGCGCTGTCGCCGGCGGCAACAGCGGTAGCGGTAGCAGCAAAGGATAGTATTGTGCCTGTGCTGCGCGCCTGCGTCTGGGGGCCTTCGGGGTAGAACTGGGAGAACGGATCAGGTGAGACCTCAGTCATCTGCAAATTCCGGGCCGTCTGAATTAGGTCTGAGTCAGACTGCTCAGACCGGTAAGACCAGATTCAGGCCGCTAAGACCAGATTCAGACCACTCAGACACCTCAGACTGCTAAGGCGGAGTTTGACACACCAGACCGGATTCAGACCGGATTCAGACTGGATTCAGACCACATTCAAACCAGATTCAGACCACATTCAGACTGGATTCAGACCACTTTCAAACCGGATTCAGACACTTTCAAACCGGATTCAGAACCACTTTCAGACACACTCAGACAACTTTCAGACACATATAGACGGGTATTAGTGATGAACCAGAATTCAGCTTTATTACTGTATATAGATGATAGCCTACTAGTACCATGTAAACATATGGTACAGTACATCATAAACACATGACACCAATGTATGCCGAGTATACGTCGTCATCGGGGTCGGGGCCGGAGCGGGCTTGCGGGACCGTTGGCGTCGTCACCGCCGCTGCCGCTGCCGTGCGCGGTCGGTCGTCGTCCCGGCTGTACGAGCGCGAGCGCGGAGGTGGTTGGAGTGGTTGTTGGGATTGAGATTGGGGTGGGGCGTGGTCCGTGTAGTGGTGGTCCGCATAGTGCTCGTGCGGGGCGAGGGGAGGCGGACGCTCGCGATTGCGCTCACGGTTGTCGTCGCGGATGCTGTCACGATCGCGGTCGTACGCTTGAGGACGGGTGTAGGGGCGGTATCTTTGTTGTTGGGGCGGTGGCGGTGTCGGTGGATCGTGCCGAGTTTGACAAAGCAGACGCATAACTGGGTCTACAGTATACAAAAGGATTTGGACCAGGGGAGGCGTCCGCAACATTCATCTGAGCAAAGGCTGGTGGCGTTGAAGTGGTAGCAATGTCTGGGGGCTAAGGATGAATGTCAGCGTGACACCAAAGGGGAAACAGGTAAACCTACCAATCCACAGGGCACACTGTGAGCTCGAGCACCCAGAGCGTGTGGAGCAATGGCTGGGGGCACATAAATGTGGCAACTCCTAGAGAATGCTGAGTTATAGGTCACATAAGTGGAGAGATGGCGTACGCGTGAAGACCTATGATAGCTGCACCAGTGCCCATCACACGTCATATGTTACATTTCACGCATGTAAGCCGCCTAGACCTTTTATTTTTTTCATAGCTCACATGATAACAACTCTTGGGGCGAGTGGCTCAAGCAGTGCTGTGGCATCAAAGTCCTTTACAACGCACGCACGCACGCCTGCCGATCGCCCCCCTCTGGCAGATCGCACGCCGCCTGCACGCCCGCCCGCCCGCTTGTAGATCGTACGCTAATGAATGCACAAGAAAAGAAAAAAAAAAAGATCAGTCAAGTCGAACCTCTCAATCAGAGATGCGTGGGACGGCCTACCTTGGTCTCAATGGACTGCGAGGCAGCGATCAGCGCAACCCACCACGCTTGATCCATATCTGCCTGTCTGTGCTGAACAAGTTGATCACCTCGGCTGAGGCCTGGTTGAGCAGACGATCTCAGTCTGGCGCGAGAATGTCGCAAGAATGCGGGTGAGATGGGGGGTGGTTGGAATCGGGAGTGCGAGGGCGACGGGCAGAGGGAGGTGAGAGGTGGAGACGGCAAGGGAGGGGAGGTGGAGGGACCAGACCTGTGACTAGAGAGATTGTTAGTTCAGACAAAACGGGGAGGAGGATGACAGGGATACGTGCGCTCAGGACGAGGGGGAGGTCCTCCGGACCTGCTTATGTGGTGTGGTCGCATGCCGTTGCTGCAGCTGCAGTCGCTGCCGCCGTTGCATTGCCGCTGCAGGATCCTGTGATGTGGCACATTTGCATGTTTGCAGTGGGAGAGGGGTCAGCAGTGACATGGCGGGTTTATGGCATGAGGTTCTTACCTTGCAGGTACTGTAGGCCTTCCGGCGACTCCTTGGGGTCTGCCCAGCCCCAAACGAACCACTCATCCACATCCCATTTGGATGGGGAGGGTCTGGTGGGCCGGCGTATCGCTGTGCAGAAACCTAAGATAGAATAACTTGTTAGTAACTAAGAAATAATAAAAGTTTGTATCTTTCTTTTAAATGGGCCTTGAGTCCTCGCGGATGAAGTCGACGGCCATCGATTGATGGGGGGGGTGGGAGTGGCGCCGCTATAGTGGGGTGGACTTGACTTGTTCAATTTCTTTTTTCGTGTTTGTGTGTGTCTGTTTGTATTTGTTGTCTCTCACGGAAAAATTTGACACCATTTCAGTACTCACGCGTCCGCGTCGCTGTGTGATGCATCAACGATATAACTAACTATTTTCTTGTCTTATAGTCACAAATACAGTGCAAGTGCACAGGTGGGGAAAGTAAGTAAGATAGCTAGTGTCTCTATGCTGACTATGGTGTTTCAGATAATCAACAACGGTGGGCCCAGGCACAGGCAAACACGAACGAAGATGCATGGGCAGCAGCAGCAGGCGCTGCACAACGAGTGGTGGAAGTATGAGTGCATTGCCCGGCGGTGGCACGCATAACATCAGCAGCAGCAGGCGCTGCGCAACAACAAGCGGAGGTAAGAGTGCAGACAGCGCGCTCGAGATTGCAAGCACATGGCCCGCCGGCGCACGCGCAGCAGCAACAGCAACAACAGACGCTGCACGATGACCAGCAGAGGCAAGAGCGCACACGACACACACGAGGTCATGAGCGCATGGCTCTGCATCGGCATGCGCAGCAGCAGCAGGCGCTGCGTGACGACCAGCAGAGCAAGAGCGCACATGGCGCGCGGGTGGCCCAGCGACAGCAACAGCAGCAGTAGCCTTCACAGGTGCTGTATGACAAGTCGACGACTGGTGGAGGCGATAACACACATGGCGCATGTATGAGAAATGTCTTTATAATATTTGTATGATCTAGCTCCCTTTACATAGCACAAAAAATCTAGAATGCACACAACGCACATGTGAGATCACAAGTGCGTAGCAGCAGCATGCATAGCACGCTCGCAGAGACAGCCTGTACCGAAGTGCTCAGACATATTAGGTAATCTACTCAGACCGCTACAGAGCTCCTACTTATATGGGTGTTATTAGATCAGCTCTTGCAAGCTTGCTTGGTGCAACGGTAAAATTGTCTAAGTAGTCATGTGAGTAGGTTGAGGGTTCGAACTGCGTTTTGGTAAATTTATTGTTCGAGTAATGAGGCATGATTATGTAACATGTTATCACGCTTTGTGTGCGTACAGGCTGCTCAGACACCTCAGACAGAATTCAGACACATTAGGTAATCTTCTCAAACCGCTCAGACCGTTCAGACTGAATTCAGACACATTAGGTAATCTACTCAGACCACTCAGACTGCTCAGACCGAATTCAGACATATTATGTAATCTACTCAGACTGTTCAGATCGCTAAGACTGACCTCAGACTGCTAAGACCGGCCCCAGACGGCCCAGACATTCCGGAATTGGCTGATGTATTGGACCACGCGAAGAGTGTATAGCCTCTGGCGTGAAGGCAAAGTGATAATAGCAGGCGTATATTATGCCAAACAAGGAAGCTTACGTCCTAGCATGTTTGCCAGCGCAGAAGGCGCTTAGGGCTAAGTGACATGACATTTACGCTGTGGACACGTTAAATATCGTGACTTGCAGAAATTATATTATAAAGCTTTAGTCCGCGAGTTTGACGTGGACAAGTTATCCATTAACTAGATTGTTCCACGTGTGCTGGAGCAAAATGGCCAAAAGAACCTCAAACTCCAAGAGGTTATGACACTCCACGTTGACGTCAGATGGATGACAGTGTTCGATGATCATATATGATATGGATCTTCGAGAAAGTGTGAAAGTGACTCCATGAAAGGATGGAGAACAATTTAAGACATATCTATTGTCGATTAGAATAGACACGTCAGTGCGTGTCGATATTAAAACACATTATTATGCGTACCTCCGGTCACATGGAACGTAGCATACGGAGTGATCACGAGCCTTTGCACATGGTGCGATGGGCAACGGATCAATGTATAAGAGCGTATCATACGCGCCCTATTCCTCAATAGAAAATGAGGTTATGGTGTGAATACAATACACCCACCAGCGTAGAATTCGCTGCGAACTTTTGATCTGCCGAGTCCGAGAGGACTTGACTAACAGTACGGTATGAACACCCCTGAGCTTGAAGGGGAGCTCGGGAACGCCTAGCTTCCATATGAACGTGCTGCAAAATGTGCGGCATGTCTGTGAAGGGATTTGCACACGAAGTTAGTGTTGCAGGGTTCCGCATCATGTAAGAGATGGTGCAGTGATGTACTAGGGCAGACCGTGCAACGGAAAATGTTGCCAAAGTCCTGAGCGCGTTTACGCGCCAAAGTATTTACTTCCAGGAATTTTCGATTCCCTTGTCCTCCAGACTATACCCCACCAGAAGAGATCGCCGTAACATCCTAAGTTACGCGTGAAGGGGAGGCGGAGGGGAGCACATGCAACTCAGACCACCTACACATGAACGGGAAGCACGCACGTACACCAAAGGACACAGATGAGACTGCAAAACAAAAAGCAGGATATCAACTGTTGTACCTACGGACACACGGAGCGCCCCGCGAAGTATAGGAGAGGCTCCGGACGATGCTCTAAAAGAGGAAATACGAATAATTGCCAGTGGAAGGAGAAATAGGTTCGAAGGAACCTTCGCGTCGCAAGACTAAGGGAAAAAGTCCCAATTACAGACGCTTAGCTGACCCCTTCTCAGATTCAGAGGGAGAAGATGTGGAAAGCACGAGAATTCCACCAGAGGCAGAATTTGCGCACGTCGCAATCTCTGGCGATGAACCCAACGACCAAGGGACACCAGTAGATCCCAAGAGTGGTCAGAGTGGGTGAAAACGAGGAGACCCAACTCCAACAGAAGTGGACTTGGAAGTTCGTTGACAGCAACAGAGATACAACATCACGATAGCCAAAGTTGTACGCGACATTGACGATAACTCACGTTGCCCGCGGAGAAATGCACGCGACAGCAGCGCGGGATGATTCAAGAGTTTAAAGGGATTAAAAAGGATCCTCAGATTAACATGAATGAGAGCGGGCTGGACAGAGCTTGACCAGCTCCGAAAAGCGATCCCTAGGGAAAGTTTCCTAATGTGCCCTAAATGTCAAAGGACTAACTGTGGCAAAGCCTTGACACGATTATATTGAGGCACACGCACCGCCAAATATATTGACCTAGTAGAGGGTCCGGCGGAGAGGCAGACAAACCTCACGCGATACATGCTGAATCAGAGAGCGCAGCATACAGTTCACAACGTGGGAATACTGGGAGCATTTATGATGCTCAACACTGCGCGAGAGTGTGCACGTGATAGTCTGCGCGATAGCGCCAGAGTGGGGCAGGCTGACACTGCAGTAACGCCACTGGACCAGAGTTGTCGCAAGAGAAATCCGAAGGCAATAAAAGGAGTTAAAGTGTACTCCTATAGTATATTGCAAGGAACGAGATTTACGCGAGTATGGCGAGCGCGACCAGGCTTACAGCCTAAGAAGGTTAAAAGTCGCACGTTGCGGATTAACGCCTAGAGCAGCAGTATATAAAATATTGTGGCGTATCCTCGGGATAAGGACCCAAGGGTCGAAGGCGCCATGTGTATTGTCAGAAACTGTCGATATCCCAAGTATTTCATAAAAGTGATTATATTAGTAATCGGGACCGGAGACTACCCGAAAAATAAATAGATATATAGTATACCCAAAGCTGGGGGCTAGTACCGGCTTGAAGGGGAGTGTTGGGGGAGGACCAATCCGGCACTAAGCCAGATCGGTACTAGGTGACTCAGGATGTCTTAATGAGACATCCAGGGATGATGAGATCAGTTTTAGATTGCGGATAAGATCGAGAGCGATAAACAGTAGTATACAGGCATAGTACTTAGGGACAATAGTAGCGTAGCGAACAGGAGAACTGTTCGGCGGGCACCCCCCGTCATTCCTTGCGTGACAACCTCTAACTCCAAGAGCATACAGTACCGTCTAGCAAGCGTAGGCGTGAGCGCACTGGAGGTTTCCGGATGACGCATCCTCGAGGGAGGCGCTCTTGTGAAGATGAAACCGACGAAACTGACGGCGAACTGGCGGCAATCGTGACACGTGACGACTCGGACAAGTACAACCGGACAGACTGACGGACTGGCTGACTGCCTGCCAGTGAGAGACTGCAGCTTTACTTACGGCCCGACGTGTTTGCCGACAATCTATCATCATGAATTAGTCCTTTTTGCCATCAGAGTGAAGCATACTGTACGGAAATCTTTCATCTTTTCCGTCCGAGTCGTTGGTGCGGGGGTATTCTTGTTGGCGGCTCGCAAGAGTTTCTGCGCTCACTCCTCGCTTCCACGACTAGCTCACAGTGGTCAGAGCGACATGGCACTCTCATAGGGACTCCGTTCGATTGGGTATCATCGTAAAGTACAAGCCCTTGCTCTCTGATCCAGCGATGGCCACTCCCCACGCAAGTCGGCGCGACCAACCACTCTGCGCTGGTTTGCGGGCGCGTCACGGGAGAATTTGCATTCCGGGTTCGTGTGTGCCACAACGCTCGGAGGGAAATGTAAGACTGAAGCTCTCTCGGGCTGAAGACCGTCGTCGAATACCTCGCAGGATATCGTGGCGATGTCGATCTCGTACTTGTAGAGGAGAAATTGAAATTGCATATCGATAGTGACGAGGTTGCCACAGCGCTTCGCGAGGCGACAGGTCGTGTCCTTGCCCTATTGAGTAGGATGGGAATCATGACAGGAGAGAATCACTTATGGGGCGAAACCTGCACCGTGCAACAACTTGAAGTTCTGGAGAGGCGGTGATACCGTCACCTCGTACCATAGTCCACGGACGGGACGGAGTCGACGGGGTGTTGGTCATGAAAGGGGTCACCGATTCATGCCCAGCGGGTACATTAGGGCCTGGGTCGACCAATGGCCCAAAAATGAGTAGATCAGGATACGGGTGGGATGTCCTATGTTTGAGAAGTGAAGAGAAGAAAGCATAGAGGGATTATGTGCATGAGAGGAGACAATAATTGAAGGGGAGAAAAGCGATAGTAAGAGTTGTGGGGTGAGGTAGTCAACGAACGATGAAGGACACATGGAACAGTGACAAGCGTGGCTTGAGAGTTGTCACAAAGCGGTATGGTAGATATGCAGTTGCGCGGCTTGAGGAAGGGGTGGCCCGAGTTGCCAGTGTGTTGGACCGTGACGTTGAGTGTGGGAAGTGACTGAGAAGTCGAGGGTGATCGTACTCGTGTGGGAACCCGAATCTCGAAGATCGTTCATGTTCGGAAATAGAATTATCCTCAGGCTGGCCCCGAGGATTGTCCGTACTTACTTGACTCGAACACAGTGATAATATAGTACAGTATGAGGCTTCCAGTCATGAGGTGTGCTTTCGAGCTTCTCGGTTACGCCCTGGACGCGTTTGGCAATGCATCGATTGATTGTCAAGGGCTGTACTGTACTGTACTGTACAACCGGTGTACTAGTACTAGTATAACTGCCACCCCGATCCCTGCCACCCACCACATTCCCTATCATATCCCCTCAGAAGTTCAGTTGAGCACTACGCCAACGCCATCTCCTAGCTCCATGTCCTCGACAGCACCTTCAAGCTCCGGTTCTAACTTCCAGTTGATCGCCAAAGCTTTGTCCAACTATACCGAGCAGACAGGCATAGACCTCACAAAAAATTCTTTCGCCGACAAGCTTCAAGATTGTGACTCTACTGATGCTATCTTTCAGTTGCTTCAAGACAGAGCAAAAGAGTTCAAGACTTATCGGGAAGAACATCGCAAATTGATCAACTGCATCAGCCCTGTAGTCCAGTTCCTCCATGCGTTTTCTGGTACACTTGGCGAGGCCCTTGTTCTCGTGAGCTCCAGCGAGTCTATTCGTCTTTTCCGATTATAGATTTATGCTTCTGCCCTCAGGTACCGTTTCCACCTGCGAAAGCAATCTTTGTCGGCCTCGATGTTCTCCTCGCAGTATGTATCTCATCTATGTTCAATTGCATCCTTGTCATATATCGGTCAATCAGGCAGCTTGCGGTGTCAGTACAAGTTATGACGCTCTCGTCAAGCTCTTCGAACGCGTCGGAGATTTTCTTAAACGTCTCCACATTTATACCGAGATCCCATTTACACCTGCGTTGACCGATGTCATCGTTCGTATAATGGTAGAAGTACTCTCCGTGCTCGCTCTGGCAACAAAGGAGATCAAGCGGGGCCGTTTCAGTAAGTGCATCCCCTCCCCATTAGATGTGTCATTGCTGGACGTTCTGCAGAGAAATTCGTAAAGAAACTGTTAGGAGAGAGCAAGACCGAAGCTGTGCTACAGAGATTGTCGCAACTAACCGATGAGGAATGTCGCATGACCGCAGCCCTGACGCTGCGAGAGGTCCACGACATAGGAGACAATATAAAAGTGGTCATAAACGGTGCGTAATGCTTGCCTTTCCAGACACCTACTGAATTGTGGTCTGGTTAGCCGGAACGGCATCAAACGAAATCCGACAGGCTCCGTGTATGTTTGTCTTCCACATTTTGAGTTTGGCGTTGCTCAAGGTGGTGGCGTGTGCTAGTTGCGATGCAAGAGATCAATGAGATGAACAAGATGAAACGTCAGTTATCCCTTACTTCTGCCTGAGGTATTTATCGAACTTGAATGTGCCTCACAGGTGAGCAGTTACGGAAGGATGTCCGAAGTTGGCTGTCCCCTCCAGATCCATCGAAAAATCACAACATTGCGCGGACAGACCATCACGATGGAACTGCGTCGTGGTTTACCCAGGGCAGGATCTTCGAGGAATGGAAAGCGACCGGCTCCCTGTTGTGGATCCGTGGTAAACGTACGTAACTATTACTCCTATTCGTGCACCTACTAATGGCAGCCCATCGCCCAATTGTGTAGCGGGCTCGGGGAAGAGTATCTTGTGGTACGTGCCACACCAATCATGTTATGCAGTCCCATTGAAATGTCAACCAGCTCGACCATCATTGAAGCAGCCAAAGCCATTTCCGACGCCGGATTAGCGTTGATGGCATTCTACTATTTCGATTTTAGAGATAGCGCAAAGCAGGACACCCGTGGCCTGCTCACCTCAATCCTTGGACAGCTCAGCACCAAATCCGATCGTTGTTGCGATATCCTCTTTGAGGTGTATTCGAAGCATGCAGCTGGATCCCAGCAGCCTGGTGTTCAAGCGCTTATGCAGTGTTTGATTGACATGCTGCGACTTCCGGAGGCGCCAATGACTTACATTATCGTGGATGCTCTGGACGAGTGTCCAGACACTTCTGGCGTGGTGTCCCTTCGCGAACGGGTCCTAGAAGTCGTCGTAGAAGAGCTTGTGGACTTACACCTTCCAAATCTCCGATTATGCCTCACGAGTCGACCGGAAGCGGACATCATAGCTGCACTCGAGCCTTTGGCCTCCCACGCTGTCTCTCTTCACGACGAGAGGGGACAGAAAGAGGATATTAGAGATTACGTCAAGTCTGTGGTCTACTCTGACCGGAAAATGCGGAGATGGAGAGTGGAGGATAAAGAACTAGTTATTGATATGCTTGTGCGAAAGGCTGACGGAATGTAAGTTGTTAGCATCACATCACTTCGCAAGTCGTTTATGCGACACAGGTTTCGATGGGTTGCTTGTCAGTTGGAAATGCTACGCCACTGCTTTCCGGCAAGTCTCCGCGACGCTCTGCGCGAATTACCTGAGACGTTGGATAAAACCTACGAGCGTATTCTGCTAGAGATTAAACCAAGAAACCGAGAATTTACGCATCGGCTCCTTCAATGCCTTACTGTGGCGGTTCGCCCTCTCCGTGTCGAGGAGCTCGCAGAAGTTCTTGCCATTCGCTTTGAAGCCGGAAAGCCTCCAGAATATCATTCTGGTTGGTGCCTGGAGGACGCTCAAGATGCTGTTCTATCTGCATGTTCAAGTCTCATCTCGATTGTCAACGTCGACGGGTCACCGGTCGTCCAGTTTTCCCATTTCTCCGTAAAGGAGTTCCTCACATCGGATCGTCTTGTCAATGCAGGAGAGCACCTCTCGCGCTATCACATCCTTCCCCAGCCGGCACATACGATTCTCGCACAGGCTTGCCTGAGTGCGCTACTCCGATTAGATGACCACATCGACAAAAACGACATGAAGAAATTTCCACTCTCGATCTACGCGGCTCAGCACTGGGTCGAGCATGGTCGGTTCGAGAATGTGTCTTCAAGCATTCACGAACTCATGGAGCGCCTGTTTGACCCGGACAAGCCACACTTTGCAACGTGGGTCTGGATATACAACATAGATCGACCTTGGGACTGGGTGGAACAGATGTCGAGCGAGCGCCCAACACAGCCGGAAGCAGCCGGGTTGTATTATGCCGTAATATGTGGTTTCCGGGGTCTTGTGGAACACCTGATCGTCAGTTGTCCACGGGACATCAATGCCAAGGGAGGCGCCCACGGTACTCCGTTACATGCTGCCCTCGCCAAGCGACACTTCGACATTGCGCTGCTACTGCTTGAGAACAGTGCGGACGTGAATGCCCTAGACTACCAGACGAGGAGTCCGTTGCACCAAGCATCAGAAAGGGGACGTCGTGACATTGTGGAGTTTTTATTGGGCCCCCGCCCAGATGCCCATATACAGAACGGAAATGACGAGATGGCAATGGATGCGGTGTCACGGAATGGAGAACTCGAGGTTGCGCATGTATCGCGACGATATGGCGTAGCTGTGGACTCCCGTGACAACAGAGGCTGGACACCGTTGCAGTCAGCTTCACGATGCGGCCATCTGGACATAGTGCAGCTATTAATCCAGAATGGGGCAACTGCAGACTTGCGCGACAAGGAAGGCTGGACGCCGTTGGCATCCGCTTCGCGATACGGCCATCTGGATATCGTGCGGCTGTTACTCCAGAATGGCGCAGCTGTGGATTCCCGTGACAACGAGGGCTCGACGCCGTTGGAAGTCGCTTCGGGATCAGGCCATCTGGATATCGTGCGGCTGTTACTCCAAAATGGAGCAGCTGTGGACTCCCGTGACAACGAGGGCTGGACGCCGTTGGAAGTCGCTTCTGTAGGCGGCCATCTGGATATCGTGCGACTGTTACTCCAGAACGGCGCAGCTGTGGAACACCAGAACAACACAGGCTTGGCTCCATTACATTCAGCGTCCGAAAATGGATATCTCGATATTGTACGACAGTTGTTGGACCACGGTGCAGCCGTCGACGTGAACACCCCGGGTAGAGAAACC
>QLOS01006815.1:0-10203 GCA_003313725.1 Russula sp. MG48
CACATTCAGTTATGGAGAGCTCCGGATTGAATTGGCGTAAAGTTGGAGAAACAGACGTGATCAAGATCGCTTCGTTCAGAACCGAGACTGAATAGATTATGCAGCTAGCTCAACACTTCCCTTGTTTAATGTTATTGCACTATGCACAGGGTGACCTGCGATGGATAATTGTGGCATGCAGACAAAATAAAAAACAAGAGAGCACCGGAACAGATATCGACAGGCGCAGTGGTGGTGGTCGCGGGGGGAGAGGATGGAACGGGGAGGGGGGGGTTAGCAAGCACGTGAAAAAAAAAAAATTTGGGGAGAAAAAGGTCGAGAGGAAGATGATGATGAGGAGAGAGAGAAAATAAGGTCCATCCAAGAGCGATTCATGAGTGTGTAAACGAGTGGGTGAGCTACGGTACACAACGTACGTGGAGGCAGACGGAATGGGGGTGGAGTGCCAGGCACCGTGGGTCATATATGCGTTACAGTGGACGGGGTATATGAGGGGATGAAGCGGTGTTGTAAAAGAATGGATGAAGGGCCTGGGTAGAGTGGTATTGAGATGTGTAACGTACGCTGCGTTGGGGGTGCTTGGTCATATACCAAGTTAGGGTAACAGGCGTGCGTGTGGGGTCGGGACAGATCGTGCACGAACATCACGAACAGCGGGCTCTTTGAAAAAGAAAAAAAAAAATGACAACGACGTAGAACTTTTAGCTGGACAGCGATGTCAGACAAAGAATTGGGTACTGGAGAGATAGTGTGAGCCATCAGCTAGACGCAGGGACGAGCTTTAGACGTACTGGATCCGGCTAGCGGCATGTACCTCCATTTCTTCCATCTTGAACGAGTTCAGTTCCTCCTTTATCCTCTGGGCAAGTGCGGGCGTGAGCCTGCTCCACGTGGCGGGCTCGCTGCGACGATCGTACACACTCGAAGCGAACGTGTCGTATACACTCAGGTTATTTGCAAACGCGAGCCGCTTCACCGGCGTCGTCGCAGAGCGGTGCGAAAGCGTCGGTGGAGAGGAAACCATCGTACTCAACACCGGCGCGCTCGAGTTGAGGTTCGGGTGGTTAAAGAGCGTCCTTTCTGAAGACGGCCGTGTTCCTTCGTCCTCTTCAAACGAAAGTGCTGGAAGGAATACCGACGTGCCGGGTGAGGCAGTGGGGTGACGTAGACCGTCAATGTGATCCGGGTTCGGTGATGGTATGCGGGCGAGGGGACCGAGTTCATGGGCCTTGGCAGGATGTGAGTTGTATGAATTGGAGCGATGACGGCTATAGTTGGCAGGTGTATCCATAAAAGTGTGTTGGTCGTAACCGTCAGCATCTGCGAACCGGCAGGCCCATGTTAACATGAATAACCAGACGGCCAACGAGGCAACGTACTTTTGAGAATTCCTCTGGAGGGCTGTTGCGTACGTTCGACGCTTCGGCGAAGACCGATTGCCCATGGTTCGTGTTCGTGGTCATCATCGCCGAGGCTCGTTCGCTCAAGACCTTGGCGGATGGTTAGATCCTCATCCTCATCGATGTGGCTCCAATCCTCGTCTTCTTCCCACCCTTCGACCACCGCAGAATAGTCATGGGGGTGTTCATTCTCACCCTCGCTACCGGAGTCGTCGTCCTCAACGACTACACGCGTACCGTCCTCATTCACGCGCACCGTTCCCGGGGCCCCGCGGGTGGTGGTTGTGTTCTTCTCCCAGGTCACTGGAACAGGCTCCGCCGCTGAGGTAGCAGAAGTAGGGCTCGCTGGGCCAGCGGTGGCGGCGGCGGTAGCGGCGGCGGCAGCAGCAGCAGCAGCAGTAGCAGCCGCGGCCGCGGCTTCCTCCTGAGCTTTCGCCTTGGCGGCTGCCTCGGCGTGGCTTTTGAGGGTATGCTGTCGCGCAAGCTTAGCCGCGGGGGAGAGCCCATTGAGTTCTGTGCTCCACTCGCTGCTTGTACTTATACGATCGAGCTCTGCCGTGACGTGGGACACGCTCGCCTCGGCGGCTTCGCCTTTCTCGCCTTTCTTCTTTTTACCCTTCTTTCCGCTGCTCTCGTCGGCGTCGTCCCGATCCTTCTTGTCTTTGAAGAGGGACGTAATGCCCGCAAGCGAGTTACGCCGAGCGAGCTTACCAATTGAGCCCAGTTTACGGATGACGACGGAAGCAGACGACATGGTAGACGAAAGGGAAATGTTGTCGGTCGATGCGTTGAGCCGAGAATTGAACAACGCTGTGCGTTTTTTCTTTGCTTGCTTCGTAGTTGTCGAACCAGCATCGCCGGTGTCCGCCGCATTGCTTTGCAGCTCTGAAGCAGGGCCAGGGGCGCCTGTGGAGGACCCCTCTTCAGTGATGGTTTGAGAAGCGCTGAGGGAGAGCGCCCGGCGCAGTCGACCCTTGAGTCCGCCACTACGAATGGCGGCGGCGTTCGGGAGGGGCTCAAGGAGTTCGCTGTCGTCACGTGACATACGCTTCTCCGCTGTTGACATGCCTTGGGACAACGGCGAAGGTCTTGCCGGACGTGGGGTTGGCGCGTGTAACACGGACGGACCGGAAGGGGGAGTGCGAGCGACGGAAGAAGTTGAAGAAGACGATGACGAGGGATTGCGATGGTGAGGACGTGTGGCCGTTTGGTTGGAAGATGAAACCGACGTGGGGGCGCTGCTTCCGTTTCGGCCAACGGAGGCTGCGGACGAATGCGCATGCTGTTGGGTGGATGGGCCGTTCCGGCTACGTACGCTTCCGGTAGCGTTGTTATTGCCAGAATGGTGATGTGGCGACCCAGAGGTGCCATTAGTGGAACCTGGTAAACTGGAAGTGCGTTGTCGGGAAGCGCTCCCGGTCGAGTTGACTGACGTGGTGGAACCGGCAGCGTCGGCACGTGCGTACGGGGGCTGGATGGCCTGTTGCCTCCAATCACCCGTAGGAGGTTGGTCAGAAGACTGTTGGGGCGGTTGACGATGATTCGGCCGGCGATACGGATGAAAACCATCGTATGGGGTGGTACCGGAATTAGTCGAATTATTAGATGTAGCGCCCGAACGGAAGCCATTTGGGAGCTGCGATGGGTGGGGAGGAGGTGTCCCAGAGGGGAAAGGGCTGAAATTATGAAGTTGATTTTGAGCGAAATACTCAACCGGAGAGCTGGCACTAGCAGAGCGACCGCGCTGAGAAGACGAGGGCGGGCCGTGTTGGGAAAGTTGATGGGCCTGTTGTTGGGCGTTGAACATCATTTGTTGATAAGCCCATTGTGCGAATTGAGCGTTGGGATCAAAGTACGCGCCAGGGGGCGGAACTTGACCTTGCTGAGATGGGTGGATTGGGTAGGTCTGTTGGTGGGGATTTTGATAGAAGGCGGCGGGGTAGAAGGGCTGTGCGTGTGCATTCCAACCGGCCTGCTGTTGTTGGACGGGGTACGGATAATGGGAACCCTGAGAGGAAGAAACCTGGGAGGGTACAGGAGAGGGATCAGCAGGAGGCGACACGCGCTGGCGGGGTACAGAGGGGTTGGATGGGTTTGAAGCAGGCGAATCCATTGAGTGATCTTTGGGAGGGTGCCAGTCTTGAGAGACGAGAACTGCCATGGACTAGGAAAGAGAGAGAGAGAGGGAAGGAAAGGGAATGAAGAAAAAGAAGGAAAGAGGAGAGAGGCAAAAGGCTGTTATTTTGCTGTTGATGGAAGAGAGATGGATGGGCGCCGCCAAACTGTGTGATGTGTACGACAGAGTGAGTAGAAAGTATGATAGGTTCAAAGCGTTCAATTCGGAACGAACATACAAACCAAGGTGAATGAGGGGGATATATCGCTGTGTTTTTTGCGATGACTGGATGATGACAGACAACTCTGAAGCGGAAGGGGCTTCGAGCGCTGAGAACAAGAGGTAAGAACGAGAGCAGGAGCACCTGAACCTGAACCTGAACCAACCAGAACCAGAACCTGAGCTAAGACCTTAGCTTGCCCTCGGCCAGACCCGGTACTGCCTAGTGACAAATCCAACTTTCTCTTTCTTTTTTCTTCCCTCAAACTGACCTCTCGCCGACACACATACACACACGACACGAAAATAAGAGGATGCCCGTTACTCGCTATTCGCTATTCGCAAGCAAGCCAAGGACCGAAAACCAACTCCGATCGACGACGGTCTCCACGCCACGCCACATCCAGGCGACCGACCCGACCGTTATCACGACCTTTAATATCTCCCATCAGTCACTATTCTTATCGACCAACAGTACCTGACCTGACCTCATTTGTTCACATCCACTCGGTACTTTCGCATCAACTTCTTATTTCCCGCTTCTCCGCTTTTTTTCGCTTCGTAAACAACTCTAGTTGATTGCCCTCGGCTCCCGCACACCCACCGTGGGCTCTGTCGATACCCACACTTGTCAACTGCGATTGTTCCGATCTATTGTTACATGTATTTATTTCGACAAGTGAACGATCACAACTCGGTATCCACTTTGACACTTAGATCTTGGCCCTGCACCATTGAAGAGAAACTTCGGCGCCACCTCCTCGGTCATTTACGGCAGAGAAGCAAATCATTGAGCTTTGCTTTTCTTGCGAAGGGTGAGCGCCTTCGTTATACTCATCCCTCTCTTCCTAGGATGCAAAGTGGGCTTGGGTGTTGACCATAGACCGTCAAGTCAAGTCTGTCGTTCCGGTCTTAGTCCCCAACATCGAGCTCCAAGGGCACATGGTACACGAGTCTTCCATTCCATACCGTTGTCTGTAGGAAGCACCCCACTATTAAAGGTTCAGCATATTTGCGTAAGTCACAGTCAGGGGCTCGTAGTAAGCCGAGTGCTCGCCTTCTTGGGAGAAAAGCAGTGCAGAACCGACCTTTATAGTTGCTAGGCTCCCCATCGGTTTCATCCCCACAACTTTTTTTTTTTCTAGAGGGGCCCGTTTCCAACGTGTGTGCCCCCCCTGTTCTATTGTTGTTCCCTCCTTTCAGGCCATGTCGTTGACGCGAGGATGTCAGTCAGCTGGCTGCGGCCCAGAGGAAGGTAGGAAAATAAGAATACCCTGACGCCACATTCACGTACCGGTTTTTCCAATTGCCGTCACTGTACTCTATCGTGAAACAACAGTGTTGCAGGATTACGTGACAAATATTAGTAGCTTCTCAATCATGGCAGGCCTCGTTCCCCGCCACTACTGTACGGTACACACGGCCGATGCTGAAACAAATACGAAACGCTGATCGATGGGGCTTATCCCCGCTATCACAGCTCGGCTACAGTTTTCATGAAGAACATAATTGCGTACATGGCATCCCGACATCCTTCTACGTCGAGTGTTAGTAGCCAACTCCACGTCAAGACATGAATCGAAGAAAGCAACTTGGTTGTTGTTAGGACCGGTGTTGCGAAACGTTCCGGTCTCAAACGGCACATTCTTCTACCCGGAAGCTACGAATTCCAAAGAAATTCCTAATCTCCTCTGACGGTCTCTACAAGCCGCCGCCCACGAATGGCAAAAGCTTGTTTTGGCGTTTTCAGCCCGCCAACCGACTTAAAAAAAAAAGGTTACTCTACTGTATCTGGTTACCATCTACGGTATCAGGTATTGCTCCACAAGCGGATCTGTTGTCATACGTGTACAACATTATCAGATACGGCCCGCTTCTCAAATTAGATCCTTTCCATAAGTCCCTCGAGCGTTGCACCTTTCCACCGCTTCTCAGTCAGACGAAACTCGTCAGGGAACCACGTGAGCAATCTCTCCTCTTCTTCGACTCCAAGAACCATTATGGCGAGTGCGTGGGCACACAACCAGGCATGGACCATGCCTTCTCCGCTGTAGCCCGCGGAGACCCACTCTCCCGGCGCGGCTATCGAGCGCGTGACGCCCTTATCAGCAGACACCCCCGTAAGAGAAGGTGATGGAGCAGCGCGACCCGAGACGACAGACGGCACGCGCCCGACCCACGGCTGCAGGTCAGCCGAAAAGCCGAGGATGCCCGTCCATAGCGCCTTGACGCGCCCGCTGTCCCAAGCGACCCCTGCCTCCGCCTCCCCAGCAGAGACGGCGGCGCTCTCCGCGCCCCAATTGGCGCGTCCGAAGTACTCCGGCAATGCGCCCTGGACGTACGACGCGATGTCCAGGTCGTACCCGCCGTCGTCGGCGACGCCGACCTCTGACAGTAGGACACGCCCGCGTTGCACCGCACCACCGCCGAACACCAGCTCGCCCCCGCCCTCGCCCTCGTCTTGGCGCTTGGGCAGTTGCGTCAGGTAGTCGAAGCCGGGTGGGGTGGTATGAAACGTATGCGCGCGGGTGCTGCCCGCTGGTGGTGTGGAGAGCCCTGTGCCGGGGCGCTGCGCGGTCGCCAGGCCGCGGAAGGGGATGACCTTGCCGCGTAGGCCGGGGAGGAGGTGGGAGGACCACCCGTTCGTGGCGTGGATGATGTGGCGAGCGGTTGTGGAGCCGCGCGGTGTCTGGACGGTGTAGAAAGGTGTGGTGCTGGTGGAAGGTGGAGTGATTCCCGTGCATGGTGTCTGCGTGAAGAAGCCGAGTCTGCACGTGTGTGTGTGTGTCAGTCAGCAAACTGCGCGCGGGTGATTGCAGAACCGAGGCGGGTACGCTTACTGGTCCGGATGGCGTTTTTTTAGGAGGTCCGCAAAGATGGATGTTACGATGCGATATGAGTGAGCGGCCCCCCCTGGAGAGGCGATGACGCCCACCACCTTTTCGGAGAGCTGGAACATCTGTTCGTCTTTTAGCGTTACATCCTTGCGATCAAAGGCCAGTAAACCTTCACGGCCTCGCTGCCTCCAAAGACACGGGAGCCTGCCGCTTCTTCGGGCATATCTGCCCTCCATACCTCGAGGGCCTTTAGATGCTCTTCGAATGTGTCGCGGTCAAAATAGATATCGAGCTTCTCTACATCGCGTATCTGCGAATAGTCGAGCGCGCCGGTGGCCTCGACGGGCTCTCGCATGGCTGAAAGGTGCGCACGGCGGAAGCGAATGATACGCTTCGCCGAGTCGATTCCAAATTCCGACTTGAGCTGTACATAGTCGTGAAATAGTGGCGGGTTGATGTGCCCGCCATTCCTGAGGGGTAATAAGTAGCACCGCGGCCAGGTGTGCCGAGAGAGGTTCGCGACAACAGAGGTTTACCACTTACCGGCCAGTAGCGCCCGAACATATATCTCGCGCCTCCAAAACGAGAACCCGGAGACCGGGGGGGCCTTTGCTCAATAACGTACGAGTGCACGACACGCCGGTGATGCCAGACCCAATGACTACGACGTCCACGTGCGAGGGCAGCACAGCAGCAGCAGCAGCGTCGTCGGTGGGGATCGGCAATTGTGCTGGTGGTACCGTCCAAAATGACACCGTGGGCTCGTTCACGGGCAAGCCTGGTGAACACTGTACTCTTTGTTTGACGGAGCGATACTCTGCATCGAGTTCACGAAGCACGCCAACGACCAGCTTGATCCTAGCAAGTAGATTGCCCATGCTATAGTGATAGCGTACTCCGGATCTTGCCGGTCCGTTTCGCGTTATTTGGATGTATTTGTGATTTGACTGTCTGACGCGTGTGGAGAGAGTGATCATGAGAGAGTGAACAGACAATGGCGGCGACGGCAGCGGCGGATAAAGTGCTCATCTCGACCCATTTATCGGACGTTTATTCTCCGTCTCAAACAGCCGCGATATCTATACAAACATCCAAACCTCACGTACCGCTCCCACCTCATCCGACCGATGAGCAACCACCAGCCGAACATGCTCAACACGCGTCTTTCTTCCACTCGGTCCAAACCGGCGCCATCCTCCTCCGTCTCATCCACAATGGCCTCATCGTCGAGCTCGTCTCTCTATCTACAGAGACCCCACCCATCCGCTTCGTCTTCCCCTACACCGTCCTGCCAAATCCTGCTGTGGTCTTGTGGGAGACCCGCGAACTGCACATTCTTGCGGTCACTGCGAGCGCTTCCCTGTATCGCCTCGTGATACCTTTACAATCGCCCCACCAGCTGTGGTCCACCCATATGGTCAATAATTGGTGTCGCGAATACCATCTCAAGAACGCGCAAGATTCTCTGCAGGCTCTCGTTCAAGTTCATGGCACACACTCAGTAGCCCTCGCCCTCACAAACGGATCCCTAATCCGTCTAGATGCCGAAACTATTGGCGATACAGTTACCGCAGGTAGGTCCTCATTTCATTCCCTTTTCGCTTCTCATCTGGCATCCCAAGACCACTGGACAGAGGGCCTGTTTCATCACAACACATTCCTTGGCTCACTCACATCATTCCTACATCAGGGCTCCACTGATGGGTCACATATCATCACTACCGCAAGCCACCCACAGCCAACCGACATTGGCCACGTTTGGACGCTCTCTCGTGATCGAACGCTTCGTTTGTGGACAGCACGGAGTGGCTGCACCTCGGCCAGATTGCTCCCCTCCTTGGCCTCATCCGGTAGAGAGCTGTCTCCCGGCACAAGCGCTGTAACAAACAAACCGGGCATTCTTCTTGATCCCGTGCCCCAAAAGCTCATCACCGTCTATGATGGTCCATACGTCCTTGTCTTCGTCCCCACACCTTCTTCCTCGTTCTCCGGGGGTTTCTTCCAGCTGTTCAGCTCCTCGAATGACCATCTACAGCTAGTCGAGACCTTTGAGGCCTCTCGTGAGAGTGCGCACGGCCATTTGCGGGACTTTGCAGTTATCAACGGCTACCTTCATACATTGTGGGACCGCCAGGGCCAGGCCGCCGTTGAAATCCTCGACATCCCCATGTCGGACGTCTCCAACGAACCCGAAGGCATTAGTTGGCGCGTCGTGCTCCATCCCTACGAACCCGACTTAGTGCCTGCTTACCTTGACGAGCTCTTACTTTCCCCGGGCTCGCTCACGGACAAGTTCTTTTCGGCCGTCATGCGTCCCGGCGTCTTTTCCAATTACACCCTTCGCACTGCCATCGACCAATACACCGACGCGTGCCGCTCACTTCCTGGGACCCCACCTCCACCGCTTATTACATCTTATATCTCCCTAGGGGAGCAGATAGCCGCGGTAGTCGGTTGTACTGTCACCTTATCGCGCGATCCACAGATGGGGGCCTTGCAGTACGACAAATATTGGATCTCTCTCAAGCGAGACTGGGAAGGTTTTATCGCTCGCTGTCGCGCCGTGGAACGCTCAGCGCGCTGGCCGCTCGCACTCGGTGCCGGGCCTCGTGGAGAAGTCCTCGTAGCCGAGCGCGAGCGCACAGGCGCGCTCGCCGTCGAGGACCTACCTCTGCAATTGCACCGCCATCTTCGCGCCGACCTGGCTGCCGAGCCCCAATTCGCAGCATGTGAGATCGCGTGGAATTTGCGCACACACATGGGTACCCGCGCCCTGCGAGCTCTTGAGGGCCGCGTGGTAGATCTCACACAGCAGGAGATCGCCTTCCCCTTTGCGGATATAATCGCCGATACCGCTGCCCGCGGCGCATTCCGTGATTCGCTAGACGATGGCGCTCAGAGCTGGCTCGTCGGACGTCTGCAGAGCGTGCCTGACCTCGAAGACGCGACCCGTCTCGTTTTGGACCTCGTCGGTGGCTTTGATCGCGCCGTCAAGATGGAAGAAGACGAAGTGGAACTCTTGCTCCCCCAACACGTGTCTGTGCACACCCGCATGCTAACGGCCGCGTATGCGGCCCATTCCGTGCAGGCGCGGTACGACTTTATCCTCTCCCTCGTCGCGCTCCTGTTTTTCCTCGCGGACGATTTGGAAGGCTGGGACCCCAGCTTGCTTACGGAAGTATTCGCCGTCTTCCGTGGCGTCGCCATGCTGCGCTATGCCGCCGAACAGCCTGCATTCGACGCCTCCCCTTTCACCACCGTGGACGACGCGACGGACGAAGTCGCCGCCCGCCTCCGCACCCTCGGCATGTCGCGCAGCGGGCCCGCCGCCGCTGCGCCGACGCCCGATCTGTTCCCGTGTTTGCTGGAGCAGATAGGGGGCGGCGCGGTCGACGCGCCGCTCGCCGTCGCTGCCCACGCGTTCCTCGACATGAGCGGCTTGCTCCAGGCGACATCGACGGCGCATGCGGCGCGTCTGGAGGTGTTGTGGTGCGAGCGTCTCCGCGCTCTCAGGTTCCTGGATGCGGCCAGGGAGACGTTGGAGTGGTTGCCGCGGACGCCGGCGGTCATGTACGTTTGGGCCAGGCTGTGGTTGGACGTTGGGAGGGATGCGGAGGCTGCGGAGGCGATG
>QLOS01006850.1:0-12071 GCA_003313725.1 Russula sp. MG48
CGCATTCCCAGAGAGCCAGCGGGTGGAACAGGTGTCGCTCGGAGTTAGAGTTGCCAGTATTTATGATGTAGAATGGCAATTCTCGCGTGAGGATATTCGAGGAGTAGCGATCAATCGTGGTCCGAGTGGCCAGGTAAGTTCCTTCCTATTCTCACGTTACAATTGATGCCGAGACAGCATTTGGTTTATCTGATCATATCAGAATTTGCCCGAGGATCAGTGCATATTCGTCAGGGGGTTCCGTGTCACCCGATTTCTGAAGCTATTAACGAGGCTTCGAGGAGCGGCAGAGCCAACTCAGGGTCCAGGTGGAGATGAACCAGAATTTGAGACGCAAGTTATAAGTGTCCCTGCTGATACTGACGTAAAACAGTTCATGTAACTTTTTCTAACGCTTCATTGACGTTTCGCAGTATCAGGATCCACTTCAAACACTACTAGATTATCTCGCTACAGTGAGTATTTGGGACTCCGAGTCGCGCCATGTGTCCACCGTGTGTGGATGTCCAATTCCAACAAATATCGTGTAGCAGGCACATAATTGTGACATGGGTCTTGTTCATGATGACGACCTTATGTGCATTGATGGTGCTGTGTGTTGATTTATCTGTTGATTGCGCCGTCCTTCTTACTCTTCCAGTCACTGGAAAATCTCCAGCCAGATGCAGTCATCAGTCACCTCCAGAATTCAATGCCAAAGATATGGCAGCTTCAGTGTGGTCAGTGTTCGACAGTATTACGATTCCATGACCTTCATGGTGAACGTATCCACTGGCGCCTCCAGATTGTTTTCCTGTCAACGAGCGTTCAGAAACTGAGACAAAAGTTGCTAAAGTAGCCACATTATCCAAGTACGCCTTTGAAGCAGCAGACGACAAGAGGTCTGCAGACAGCATACCACAGGCGCTTGGTATACCTGGCTGCTGCCTGTAAATTCACGTAACTTGCTGACTGGGGCTCAGATGTCACACAACAACCAGGAATTTCAGGCGGCGAGGACTTTCAAAAATGGCTTTCTCCTCCAGACCCACCCACAAACCCCAAGACCACTGCCGGCGCTATGGAAATAGACCTCTGGGGCATTGATTTCGATGCAGATGTCTATGATGTTCGGAAAGCCGTAGAACTTGTCCTCCATGGCCCTGAACTCTACGACCCTAACGACAAGAAGTACAAAGGTCGAAAACCGAACTTTGAAATCGTGATGAGCCGGAGTTCTGTTGACCGCATTCACAATGGAACGGCTGTCCTGCGCGTTCTTACTGACGTAGGCATGCGACTCATCAGGTGGTGTCGGGATTCAGACAAGAACAATATCGTAGTCCATGGACGGGCTCTCAAGGTGTTCAACGCCCATCGCAAAGTTCCTCTGGATGTGAAAGAGACGCTTGAAAAAGCGCTTTATAGAGACCCAGAGCAAGATAAGCGCCGTACTCAAATAGAAGAGCAGGCGCGGCTGGTTCGTCTGCGAATTGCTGAAGTGCAGTTTGGTGTATGGTACAGACCATCAGACTCTGTCGCTAGCCAAGGGAGAACATTCTCGGTTGAGTATGAACGCGAGTTCCTCCGCTCGAGTGCCGCATACATTTCTGTGGTATATGAGCACAAGCTTATTCAGATTGACGTGAGCACTACTCTATTCGCAACCAAGCCACAAACGTTCCTGACGTCTCGCTCCATTCAGATCGGCCAGCGGGAAACAGAGGAAGTTAATTATTTGATCCTCATCAAATTCTCAAGTATCCGGAAGCTCGACCTCGGCTTTGACGAGATTGGACAACCATGTGAGCACTTACGATATTAGTGCTCCGCATGGCTGAGAATAGACCCTCCATCAGTCATCATCTTCGATTTGTTTAATCCTCCGAATTTCGAGCAAGGAAGTTACAATAATCGGGCTCCGGAGGGTATCAAGCGCAAAGGGAAATACAAGACGCGTGACCGTATATCCGCACTTGACGATGCGCACGCTCTCATTGCACCATATGCCCACCATCTGCGCGTCGTCCTCGCTAACCCAGAGGATCTCCTCGAGTTCGAAAAGATATGCCACCTCGTACAATGTGAACCCCGTCCTATCCGAGTCCCTCGTGTGGATGCCATACCAATGCAGTTCTTTTCCCAAACCAACCTCTACCACGTTCAGCGCTGGATCAAGGCAATGGACTGGAAGGTTGCCTTCCAGATCGAGGCCTACTTACGTTGCGGCCTCCTCAACACTCACGACTTGCTTTTTACCCTCCGGACACCTATTGAACAAGTCATTCATGACTACGGCGCTGGGGCAAGCGAGTTATTGCGCCTGTTCTCTGAGGCTCTCAAGAGGCGCAGAGTTGACGAATCGCCGAGTGAATGCCTCGCGCGCGTGCGCTCAGAACATTTCACCGTAAAACCACTTCGACTCGCGCAGGACCATATCTCCTGCCACCATGTCATCGTCACTCCATCACGGATGCTTCTCGAAGGGCCCTACCCGACGCAATCCAACCGCGTGATCTGCCATTACAAGCAGCATGATTCTACCCTTGCCGAGCGTTTCATACGCGTAGAGTTTCGCGATGAGGACCACCTTGCATACCGCTGGGATGGTGATGTCGATGGGACTTGGTTCCTCCAACAGCGTGTGGGGGGGATTTTACGTCAAGGATTCGAGCTCGGTGGGCGGGCGTTTGAATTCCTGGCATATTCCTCAAGTGGGCTACGGGAACACTCTGTATGGTTTGTCTCCCCGTTCCGTGATGCTGAGGAGGGATATGTGACTGCGGAGAAAATTCGCTCATCGCTCGGAGATTTCTCGAAGCTCCTACGTACGCCAAGCAAATATGCGACGAGGATTGCGCAGGCATTCACTGCGACAGATAGTAGTGTTAAGATCCGGCGTGGCGAGTGGGAAGAGCAGCCCGAGTTGGGTCCACACACGGACGGTGTGGGCACTATCTCCCCAGAGCTAGCCCGTAAGATATGGGAAGAACAATGCCACACTACTCGCAATCTCAGAGAAAGTCGCGTCCAACCATTCGCCTATCAATTCCGGTTCCTGGGGTACAAGGGAGTTGTCGTTGTGGATCACCGGCTCGAGGGCATCAAGATGCGCTTGCGCGGTTCCCAACGCAAGTTCCCAGTGCATAATGTCGAGGCCAATTTTGAGATTGCGCGTTCATTTGACTACCCGAATCCGGTCCATCTCAACAGGTTGGTCCTGTTGTCTTGTCTTCGTACTGATTAACGTATGGCTCGGGTCTCCAGATCTGCAGTGATGGCACTCGATAGTCGCGGCGTCAAAATACAGGCATTCTTAGACCTTCAGGAGAAGGAGAAAGCTTCCATCCACTTTTCCAGCGACTCGTTAGAGGTGTTCAGAAAGCAGCTCATAAAATACAGTCTCGGCGACAAGTTCCACCTAGCTTTCATACTCGAGCAACTCAGCAAGCTCGGACTCGACTTCAAGGACAACGTTGATAAGAAGGCCATCAGAAGTGCTTTCTTTGAACGCTTAGTTCGCTACGCCATGAACCATTCGCTTCGTGAGGTTAAATACAAGGCACGAATTCCGGTACCCAACAGTTACCAGTTAGTCGGCGTGGCGGACGAAGGTCGGGCATATATCAAAGAAGGCGCCAAAGAGGACGATGTCTTCACGTTGAAAGAGGGCTCTATATACGGTACGTATCCTCGTAGGTTCGCAGTCATACTTTCTCATGCATATGACGATATCTAGTCTGTGTCCAAGAATCCGCCCATGACCCGCCCATATACTTGAAGGGCCCGTGCCTCATTTCCAGAAGCCCAGTCATCCATCCTGGTGACGGCAAGTAGATGATTATTCTTCCTCTCCAATACGGGCAAGCCTTACTGGTCCTACAGTGCAGCGTGTCTACGCGGTCGGCGAACCCCCACAAGAGAAGGTCTGCTTCTTCCGGGGTTTGAGAAACGTGGTTGTGCTGCCAGCTGTCGGTGTGTATCCAGCAGTTCCATGAGCGCCTTGATCGATGTATATTCCTTTCAGGTGATCGTTCTTTGGCATCCTGCCTCGCTGGTGGTGATTTGGACGGGTACGCAGTTGAGCGCTGGGTGCCACAGACACTTACGACCTCCCAGTGACGTCTACGACATCTACTATAAGAACCCTGGGTTACTTCCCACCGTCCAAGCAGAACCAGCGAAGTACCCTCCTGGCGAGGTCTGGACACTGGAGGAGGGTCGCGGCGATGCAACGGTCGAGGATATTTGCGACTTCATTGTCGAATACATCAACAGTGACGTCACGGTATGCACCCACCATGTATGTGCCTTCGTTGAATTGACACCTTCATATGATCTGTAGGGCCTGCTGGCGGACCGGCATATCGTTATCGCCGATCAATCAAAGGTGCGGTCCTTATTTTTCCTGTAAATCTACTGCATTCCCACTCACCGACAGGACGGCGTGTTCGATGAGCGGTGCATGAAGCTCGCCCAGATGTGTCACCAGGCAATAGATTACGCGAAGAATGGGCAGCCGATCGACATATACAACGAACTCCCGAAACCGCTAATCAGGTTCAAACCAGACTGGCACAAGGCCGAGGTGACCGGCGCCCGCGAGGTCGACTACTACGTGTCAGATCACGCGCTGGGATATCTATTCAGAAACGTCAGCCTACGTGACCCGAACGAGTCCATCGAGGGATTCCCTACCACGTCTCCCGGATTAATCGCACCACTCGAAGACACGATATCCTGCGCTCTCGCACCCCTCGTGCAGAACACACTCAACGCGCCACCTGAATCACACAGGGTAGAGAACAGTCAGATGGAGGAGCTGCACGCGCACTTTGTATCCGAGATGCGGTACATCTGCGTGACGCACACCCTCGTCGATGCCCCGGACGTCCGTCTGAGCGAGGAAGAGGTCGTCCTGGGCACAATCCTCGCGAACTGCACGCAACTACGATGGCGCTCAGATAGGTCGTCCCGCATGAAGCTGCATGTCGAAGAACTTGTGCACGACATTCACTCACGGGTCGTCCCGAGTGAGGGAACCTGGACGGACGAGCAACTGCGGGCTAGTCTGCCGAGCGCATGGGCAGGGTGGGACTGGGCACAGCACCACCGAGACAAGGAATTCATTGAGAGCTTTTCGCTGATCATGCTCGGCATCGTGCTCGATTGCCTTGAGGGTCTCGATGGGCTCCCTAAAGTCTGAGTCGATATACTGTGCCTATTCAATTTGACGACTCGTGTGACCTCGACATTGTCCATGATGAACTTTACGATGTAGTGACGTGGCATTGGTAGGACTGTAAGATTACGCTTTACGTCCATCCTCTGATCCAAAACTATGAGCGGTCGGTTCAGAGCGCTCCGACTGCGTTCTTGTACACAATGGCACAGGTTCCAGCCGGTAGGACTCCCTTTGGAACTTGTGTGAGGGCATGAGCACCTGGGTAGAGATATCATGTATCATGCCTCCCCTCCGAGTCCGCAAACTTATTCTGCGCTCCCGATCGTCACAACATTCTATATTTGGTTACACCCCTGAAGAGAGATGCTGCAATCGGGGCTCTAGCGTGTTTTCGGATGTCATGCCCAGACAACTGGTGACACTCAGATACAGTTTGAATTGCATACATGTAGTATAATGAGATCCTCTACAGGATTAGATCAGGACCAGACTGTGTAGTTCGGTGATAGAGATCCGTTGCATTTTTGGACGTCTGCCCAGTGATTTGATAATGATGTACCCTGAGACGTGTCCTGAATGCCAGAGCTCGTCTGTTAGACATTGTGTTGGGGCAGCTTCACTTGGTTTTCCCGAGCCATTGCCGTGTGGCGTATAACAAAGGACATCCCAGCAGCGATCCCCAGGGGGAAAATGGGCATGCCGGGGAGGATGCGCTTGTTGGGATCATTAAAATCTAAATCGATAGCCGACCTTCCTCTCGTATGTGCTCGATATCCTTGGCAACCGCGGAGCTGGTCAACAAGACGGAATTCCAGAGACGAAGGCAACCGGGAAATCGCATAACCGAAAATGCACCTTCGAGAGCCCTTTACAAAAACAAAACAAGGAAGGCGGTCAGCCGAATCTCCTCATTGACACTATGAGAGCAAGCAGCAAACATTTTCGTAGACAGATAGCTTACCACTTTCTAGTATTAGGAAGCGCCATCGAGAGGAGAGAACTGCTCCCCTTAACCATGACTCGCGATGATAGTTTGACAATCAATGAACAGAGTGCGTGGGACAACTACTAGACAAACTCTGCGCACCGTATTTTATCCGAGTCGCGGTCACATGGCCGTGAACACTGAGCATCATCTACTTACCCATATCCATTGTCACCTTCATTTTGTGTGGCCTTCGGATCTCCCGCTGAGGTAGCCGGTGTATCCTCCATCAATCTCTGTTCGGCCCCGCTACACTAGTCGACGCCTGGGCTTGCTTTTGGTTTGGTCAACGCACAGGTTACCGCATGCTGTATTATCCACTGGCACGCTGTACGCCTTCCCAACTTGAAGAACCGAGAACAGAACCGAAACAGGAAACAGAACGCCACTCTAAGAAAAGGTCCGAATCGGAGAATCCTTTTCCAGAAAAAGACGACGAAAATATCCGGAGGATCCGAGTCACGGTGTTCTCAGGCTTCTAATTCCCCGTGGACAAAACGATATTAGCAAAATTGCCCGAAGAACGCGGGCGAGGCAGTGAGGGTAGGGTCCTAGTCCTCACGTTCCAATGCCTATCAGCTTCGTAGTCACGGGAGTCTTTCATGATATCGTTGTGTCTTACCCAGAGCGGGTTTCAAGTTCTCACCCACTCCCACTGGCATGCCTGGAAGGGCACGTGATTAGATCAGCTGCGTGAGTTATGTGGACAGCCGTTCCGTGAGACTTCCGAGATTGCCGAGGTATGGTAGTATTGACCTTGACCCACATGCAGCTGCGCATACAGGACACACAAACGACACCCGTACAGTAATAGGCCTCATCCGACACGGAAAACACGGAAAAATCCACAATCAGGGGGTGGGAAGAGAGATACAGTGTGGATGGCACCAAACCAGCAGCATCCGCGGGCGGCGACCGTTTCTACATGTGATAATGAATATTCCCACGATGAGATGAAGACACGCAGGATATATAGCTCTCATTTCAGAAGAAAAAATACAAAAAAGACATGACATGGCCACGATACCAAGAAGTAAAGAACGCTTTAAAACGAAAGTCTTTTGGCACGCAGCGCGCACGCAGGTCAGTTGTAGAAAGAGAAGAGAATATACACGATTTGAAAGCTGGCACTTTGGCTTGACGCGCCACGCGCCTGCTTCAATTGCTTCGGCCGCAACTCCGAAAATGACGATGACAACGACAGGAATGAAAAAAAAAAAGCCGCCCTGCCTTTACACAAAAAAAAAAGTAATAGGCGATATCGAGGTGAGAAACGGGAACTAAACAGTTAGGCACATTTGAAAAGGTTGCAAAAGGAGAAAGAGACATGCAAGGCGATAATAAAAAAAAGCTTGGGCGCAATTGATAGATAAGCGGATAGAGAGCGTAGAGCCGGGTGAGAAAAAATATGACAGGTGCGTGCGGCGTGGGCGTGCGGTGGTTGTGGGTTGCATGTACGTGTCATGTATGTGCTGGTAACCTGAATATGATATGTACGTCTGGTTGCAGCCGTGCGGGTGGGGGGAGGGACCGGCTCCGGCGAGCATGGGTGTGATGCGTAGATAAATGTAAAAGAGGCTCGACCATCTATTGCAGGTTACAACACCCACCGCCGGTCTGCGGCGCATACGGGTCGTCGTTCTTGCCGACAGGACCCCAGACAGATGGAACCTACATACAAGAACGTTCCATCAGCACGGGCGCTCAGAGAGAGGGAGACGCAGCAGGTCACGTAGACAGTGAGCGCTGGGTGTGATTGGGAGAGGGAGATCGGGAAAGGGGGAGGGGGAAGGTATGGACAGGAAAAGAAGGGACGGAGACTAACGAGGTGATCTGTTGTTGTTTTGCAGTATCGTATAAGACTCGCACTCGCTTCGCTCACACGTATACGTGGCCGGCCAAGGTCTTCGCGTAGACGCTGATTGTGTTCGAGGAGGCGTCGTAGCTTCAACTCAGACATGGATTGCTTCGGACGTGACGACATGGTACGATTTTTTCAAAGTAGAGGGATACAGCGGTGATGAGACGGAGGAGAGGTCGACAGGCAACTCTCGCTGCATAAAAGGCGTTGTATTAATTTGAAAACTGTGTGTGATGGGGATGTGATGGGCGACTTGCACTTACCTGGAGGTTTGATCAGACGACGGGATGCACGACGATCGGTGGTTGGAAATAGGTAAAGGACGGGAAGATAGTGGCGCCTAGAGAGCAAAAGTAAAAAGGGATGCTCCTGCTCCTGTTTGTTTGTGAAGTGAGAGGGAAGGAGAGGGAAGGTTGATAGGATAGCAGTGGGAGAGGGACGGGGAAGTATAACGGGAGAGATGTTACTGTTACCCGGGGGGGGGAAGTCAAGGGGCAGGGAAGGCTGAGAACCGGGGACAGTGTGGCAAGACAGGCACCCATTGATATCGCACGTGGCTGACTCTTTTTTACAGTAATACTGCCCTAATTACTCAATACCATCCAGATAAGCCTACACAGTGTACCTCGTCCCACTCCTTCTTGAATCCACCACTTCCTCCACCGATACTTTCTTCGAATGTTCACTCTTGTTGTCCGATTTCAGGAAGCTTTAAAAGAACCTCTCTTTTGCGAGGCTGTTCATCTTCCTATTGGACAGGTAGTTTCGATGGGATCATTCATCAACTCAGTTGCGACGCCCGCGGCTCTCCTCGTTCGATCATCGTGTAGTACAACGCCAAATGAATCTTCCCACGCCGTCCCTGGGCGTCCAATCCTCTTATAGTACCTTTTTAAGACAATTGAAAGAAAAGTAACGCTCGTAAACACACGGTGTATTATATTTGTGGGAACTTGAAGGCACGCTACAATACAGCTGTCTCAAGGACGATCATCCCTTGGATGCGTGTCTACACGTCCTTGAGAAACTTGCGCACCCCGCTCTCGGGCAGCGCCCCAACGAACTGATTTATGGGCTGTCCATCGCGAAATGCTACGACCGTTGGTAGGGCTCGAACCTGTGCCCGCAATCGAAGCCCCGCCATCAGTACCGCCCCGCTCGCTGCGAGCTACAAAGAATGGGCACAGCACGTACCTGGTATTTTTGCGCGAGAGCACTGTGTTCATCCGTGTCGACGGTAACGAGATCAATTGGTCGACCTGAGCCTGTCTTTACGTCCGCGTCCTCCGCCAGCTTCTCAAGGATGGGAGAGAGCACCTTGCATGGGCCGCACCAACTGTACAGTACAGTGTTACGTCAATCGGTCCTCCTTTCCACTCCGGCGACGTACTCGGCATAAAAGTCGACGAGCACGACACGCTCGTTTGTTCGTGTAGCGGACGTCACCCTGCCAAAGGTCTCGTTTGCTAAGTGTCAGCAAGATCGTCGTACAACGGCAGTAAGGGAACGCGCCACCCCACCGCTTCGTCGGCCCCATGAAACTGCTCAAGTCTGGGTCTTGAAGTTGAGAAGAGGCAGGTAGAGAACAAGGATGGAGGAATGATTCGCAATGGGAGGATTCTCGTTGTGACTTGCATTTGTCGCGAAACAACAATAGCCTGCCGCAAGGCGACACGCACGCAACGCCTTCCTGAAACTCATCTCAGATTGAGACTGAGACAGACCCCCGAACGTGACAAAGGGGTACTTATGTGCCTTGAACGATTTTCTCCGTCCCTCTCCCCAATGGCCGCTTTCCAGGAGGCACGCCAACACAACACTCAGGCAATGCCTTGACCACCCTCCTCCGGGTTTCAGCGCATCGCAATATTGACACGCCGTTTGAAACGAGGCAGAGTATCATTTGTTGAATTGTGATCTCACACTGTTCTGGTTGGCCTGGAAACCAACTTGTGGTGGATGCATGGACGTTTTTCGGTTATAGTTTGGATTGGAACTCAACCTAGTGATGTTCCGCTATCTTGGCGCTGTCCCTGGTTGTCCTATAAAACTCGCCGTGATCGTCGCAACCTCCTTTTCTCCCCTCAACAACTACGTTCATTGTTCACTCCCAGAGCCAGCCCTCCCCCGTCTTTCGTTGTTGTTTTCTGTCCGAGCAGGGTCCGCTTCTTCTACTCCCCTCTCGTCGACTCGTTTGCTAACCACCTCTCTACAGTTCTCACAAAGCCCCACTAAACTACCAGCTAGTCTAGCCTTGCCCGTTCTATTTGTCCCCCCTTCTCAAAACACCAAAAGACAAGTCAAAATGCGTTTCGCTATCGCCTCCGCTGCCCTCGCTACCCTCGCCACTACCGCATCCGCCGCCAACTTCCAGGTCCAGGTTGGTGGCACCGGTCTCCAGTTCCAGCCCGATACCGTCACTGCGGCCATCGGCGACACCGTCTCGTTCGTCTTCATGCCTAAGAACCACACCGTGACCCAGTCATCGTTTGCCGCGCCCTGCCAACCCCTTGCCGGTGGCATCGACTCAGGCTTCCAACCCGTCGCCGCCAATGCTGCCCAGGTTCCATCCTTCACGGTCACTGTCAACTCAACTGCCCCCCTCTGGTTCTACTGCAAGCAGACTGGGTATTATCTTTCGCTATCCTATCCTATCCTGCCCCAAGCTGACCCGTAACTTTCGTATGCTTTAGTCACTGCGAGACTGGCATGGTCTTTGCCATAAACCCAACCGCAAATAAGAGTTTCGCCGCATTCCAGGCGACCGCCAAGGCGTCTTCTGCCAATGGTGCACCACCCGCTTCCGGCTCTTCAGCAGCATCCCCCTCAGCATCCATGGCTCCATCAGGGTCCACGACTCCCTCGTCTGCATCCGCTGCACCGTCGTCGAGCTCGACCTCCTCATCAAATGGTGCCATTGTTGCTGGTGCACGAGCGGGTGGTCTCCTCGCGGTGGTCGGCTTGGCCGTTGGTGTCCTACTCTAGGCTCTTACCCTTTGCTTCGAGTAAGATTACGCGATACCCTCCCCGCATTTGTTTATAGGTGTTTCAATCAGGGCATTGCTGGACACTTTCAAGCACCTTTTTTGTTTGGTATTTTATTGATAGCTGGGCTATGTAGTGACACGCAATAAACGAAGGATTCGGCTCAACTAAACCAAAAAAAAACAAAGAACTTGTGTGCGTTGGTGTTAGTGAGAGATTCGAGAAAGAAAGTTCAATCAGTCAGTTGAACGCATGTCCTGCAGTGGCAGTCCTTTTGGAAAAAAAAAAAAAGTGTCCCAGAGTTGGTCTCCAGACTGTCAATGACAGTTTATCAGTCAGATACGCATCATGATGGTGATTACCCTGCATCCCGTCTCGACAAGATTAAACCGCCGTCCATCAAAGTGCCAAAGTGCAAACGACAGAATGATTATTCATACTTTCTGCATAGGTTCCCCGTCCTCCTGCATTCAATTTCATTTCTAGGGGCAACAAACAAAGATAAAAATTGATGGAGGACGATGATACCGGCGATTCCGTGTACCATCAGATCTATCTCGGCTTCGCGAAAACCACGCACAACGTACTTATATTACTTTGTATCGCATGTCCCGTCGCCGCAGCGCTCTCTCATAGATCAACTGTCAATGACAATACGGGCCCTTTCGTATCAATATCCCACGATCCGCAATCACCCAACAACTCCGAAAAGGAAGGTGAAAATAAAATAAGGGAATATGGAAGCCCGGAAACAACGCAAGTTCGTATTTTCTGCATGGGCCTTTTAAAAAAAACCGTGCCCGCGCCTGCCTCTCCCTCGTCTTGGTCCTACCCCGGACTGAGCGCTAAACGCTTTACAGTGGTGCTATCAGCCTCCGATTGTCAAATACCCCCCCCGAGCACCAACTGATTGCCTTGGTCACCCATCCACCTACCAGGGGCACCGACGATAATTCAGCTTGCCAAATCGCTGATGCCTAGATACAGCCCTCCGGGGTTCAAAGCTTCAGAACGATAGAAAAGGGTAAAGTACCTGGGCAGGTACCGGTGATAACATAGTAGGGAAAGGCCGGTCC
>QLOS01006855.1:0-19972 GCA_003313725.1 Russula sp. MG48
GTTCGAATGGCGGTTGCACAGAATCTGAAGACTACTCATCGCGTCGATGACAAAGTATCGGCCATTGGGTGTGATGTGCAAGTCGTTGACGAAAAAGTAGATAGAGTTCTTGACGGTGTGCAAATCGTGTTCAACTAGCCATCGACACCATCCTAACGTTTTACACGTCCAGTTGGCGAAAAAACAGGAGCAACGATCCAACAGATAGCAAGCGACGTCGGCGATAAGAACCGTTCGTGATCTCGTAACAACTCCGTCATTTGCTGTCGATGCTTAAACGCCCTTACAGGGAATGACTTGCGACAGAAGCTTAGACAATGGCTCTCCCCTCCAGATCCATCCGTAAACTACAACACCGCATGTAGTCTCCACCACAAAGGCACCGCAGAATGGTTTACTAAAGGCCCCATGTTTGCGGATTGGAAAGAATCCGGATCCCTCTTGTGGGTCCACGGAAATCGTACATACTTCTCCCACTGTGCCTTCGCTGTTCGCTAACAGACCTCTCGTTCGATAGCGGGCTGCGGAAAGAGTGTTCTCAGGTACATCCCTGTCCCCACCCCATCTCGTTTTGACCAGGGTAGCTTATACTATCTAATGTTAATCAGCTCTGCGATCATTCGTAACATCGAAGGCGTCGCCAACACCGAGCCAGCGCACATGGCATACTTTTTCTTTGACTTTAAGGACGTGGGAAAACAGGATTCTCGTGCTATACTTTCCTCCCTCGTTGACCAGCTCTGCGATCAGTCCGAGCCTTACTTCGACACTCTTCTCCGCTTATACTCGGCACACCATGACGGCTCTAGGCAACCCAGCGATGATGTGCTGAAACAATGCCTCAAAGATATGCTCACGACCTCAGAAAAAGCCCCGATTTATCTTGTTGTTGATGCCCTTGATGAATCTCCGAACACCCGTGGAGTACCGTCGTTGCGTCGAAAGGTGCTGGACCTTGTGAAGGAACTTGTCGAGTTGAAACGCCCGAATTTGCGACTGTGCGTCACTAGTAGGCACGAGATGGACATCCGGATCGTTCTCGAACCTTTGACGCCTACCTCGTTATCCCTCCACAACCAGAAGGGACAAAATGAAGATATTGTCGATTACATCACCTCAGTTGTTTACTCAGATCCCGAGTTAAACATGAGGGGATGGCGGGAAGAAGACAAGGAGTTGGTCATCACAACACTCTCAGACAAAGGCGGTGGAATGTGGGCACGTCGTTATCTTACTTGTAATACTCTCTCATACTGTGAAACAGGTTTCGCTGGGTTCATTGTCAAGTTGAAATTCTTCGGCAGTGTTTTGCGCGGAATTTGCGACGTGCCCTTGACGAATTGCCTAAAACGTTAGACGCGACGTATGAGCGGATACTACGAGAAATCCCCGAGCAAAATCGAGATGACGCGCATCGACTGTTGCAATGCCTCAGTGTAGCAGTTCGCCCGCTTCGTGTTAAAGAACTCGCAGAAGTACTCGCCATTGATTTCACCTCTGAGGACATTCCGACGTTAAATGTTGATTTGCGCTGGGGAGATGAAGAACAAGCCGTTCTGTTGGCATGCTCTAGCCTAATTGCCATTGTCCAGGAATATGACTGGCAACGTCCGTCCTCCCGACTCGTCCAGTTTTCCCACTTTTCTGTGAAAGAATTCCTCACGTCGAAACGGCTTGCCGAAGCAAAGGGGGATACTTCGGATTATCATATTTCCCTCGAGCCTGCGCACACGGTCATGGCGCAAGCTTGCCTTGCTGTCCTATTTCGGTTGGACTACTCTATCAGCAGGGAGACCATCAAGAGCTTCCCTCTAGCTGTGTATGCTGCTGAAAACTTCAACAAGCATGCGGAGTTCGAGGACGTGTTGACACAGATACTAGACGCGGTCGACTATCTCCTCGACGCAGAGAAACCGCACTTTGCTGCATGGCTCTGGGTGCTCGTGGGGTGGGAGCACAGGGGGGAGAGGCCGAAACGACCAACAACGGTTCCATTATACTACGTTGCGGAGATTGGATTCTGCGGCCTGGTACACCATATCCTTTCGAAGCGTTCACAAGATGTAAACGCCCAGGGTGGTGATTGCGGTACAGCACTACACGTTGCCGCGGACCGAGGTCACGCCGAGGTCTCAAAACTACTACTTGCGCACTGTGTGGACGTGGACGTTCGCGGAGTCTTGGGCCGGACGCCGCTGCATTTGGCATCGATGAATGGTCACGTTGACGTTGGGCAGCTGCTGCTTGATCGCAATGCGGATGTGTACGCACAAGACAACAATCACTCGACTCCACTGCATCTCGCATTGTCCCAATGGAGTGTGATGGTTGCTAAATTTGGTGTTGACAACAGCCCGACACCAGTACGCCCCGCGCTGATGAGCGGATATCACGACATGATGCGGTTATTACTGGACCGAGGTGCGGATGTGGATGCGCAGAATGACGATCACTTGACTCTACTGCAACTCGCATTATTCAAACGGAACGTCGAGGCCGCGAAGCTTCTCATTGAATATGGTGCAAGTGTCCAAGTGCGCGGCAACACGCCACTACACATCGCGTCGATGTGGGGATATGACGACACCATGCGGTTATTACTGGACCGAGGTGCGGATGTGGACGCGCAGGATAACAATCACTCGACTCCACTGCATCTCGCATCATCCCAATGGAACGTTGAGGCCACGAAGCTTCTGATTGAATGTGGTGCAAATGTCCAAGTGCGGAACAACAACGGCGACACGCCACTACATCTCGCGTTAAAGTACAGTAATCACAACACCATGCGGTTGTTGCTGGACCGAGGTGCGGATGTGGATGCGCAGGATGACGATCACTCGGCTCCACTGCACCTCGCAATATCCCATTCGGATCTCAGGGCCGTGAATCTTCTCGTTGAATGTGGTGCAAATGTCCAATTGCGGAACAGCTACGGCAAGACGCCACTACACCTCGCGTTGGAGTGCAGATATCATGACACCATGCGGTTATTACTGGACAGAGGTGCGGATGTGGACGCGTAGGATGACGATCACTCGACTCTACTGCATCTTGCATTATCCCAACGGAACGTCGAGGCCGCGAATCTTCTTGTTGAATGTGGTGCAAATGTCCAAGTGCGGAACAGCTACGGCAAGACGCCACTACACCTCGCGTTGGAGTGCAGATATCATGACACCATGCGGTTATTATTGGACCGAGGTGCGGATGTGGACGCGCAGGATGACGATCACGCGACTCCACTGCATCTTGCATTATCCCATTGGAACGTCGAGGCCGCGAATCTTCTTGTTGAATGTGGTGCATCACGCGACTCCACTGCATCTTGCATTATCCCATTGGAACGTCGAGGCCGCGAATCTTCTTGTTGAATGTGGTGCAAATGTCCAAGTGCGGAACAGCTACGGCGAGACGCCACTACACCTCGCGTCGATGCAGGGATATCACGACACCATACGATTATTACTGGACCGAGGTGCGGATGTGGACGCGCAGGATGACGATCACAAGACTCCACTGCATATAGCATCCTACCAATGGGACCTCGAGTCCGTGCAGCTTCTACTACAGCATAGCGCCAATGTCCGCACGAAGAACAAGAAGGGCCGGACACCATTACATTTCGTAGTAACTGATCTAAGCGATAAGGGGAAGTGTTCATATCTCGACGTCCTACGGTTATTACTGGAGCACAATGTCGATATGGACGCGCCGGACAACAAACACTCGACTCCACTGCATCTGGCATCAACCTATGGAAGCTTTAAGGCCGTACGGCTACTGCTTCAGCATGGTGCTAATATCCATGTCCAGAATCAGAAAGGCAAGACCCCGTTCCAAGTTGCATCGGCGAGAGGACATCGGAGGATCATGCGGTTATTATCAGAGCATGTGCAGAGTGAACGTGAAATGTAGTGTTTTCGGTTCTTGTCGAATTCCCACAGTAAGAGAGCTGGGATATTTTTATGTGAATTCTTGTTATACTGACAGTACACTGCAAGGTGAGCCATGCCGCCGCGTTCGGAATGAGATGCTTCAGAGTGCCCATGACACCGATCCGAGTCGTCCTTCCGAACCATTCTGCAGCCTGTCTCTTCAGCTGCATCGACGCATCCGCATTGACGCATCCCCAAATCTCCCTTGTCCAAGAGCCGTGTGACAAAATTCGAATGAGGACTAGTACCGTAGGCTCATTATTTCCACTTTCCCCATTTCCCCTGGTCGATCGCTGCTATATATTTACATAAACATCGCCGCCTTCATTACTACTCATACGGGCTCAGTCTATTCCCTGTCTCCAGATACGTCCTAGTTCTCTCATATCTCACTCGCCCGACGTTGCTCGATGCCACGAAAGTCTCCAGACCATCTCTCCCTCATCCAGTCTTGATTCGTAACTCTGCACTCAACATGAAGTACCTACTTGGCTGTAAAACAGGTAAGCGCTTCAGGGTGGTGTGGAAAATGAAGGAACAAACGTCGGGTAGTTGAATAGGTTGACCGTTTCAGGGGATGCCAAACATTCCGTAATGAAAGAGTGTATGCCTTTCCTGCGCGCTTCGGGAGGAATGATATACTCGACTCGCCTGCCGCCAAATTCACTGGTAATGCCTGCGTACGGCGTTCAGTTGAGTCTGGTACTAAGTAGACAACATACCTTGCAAGGCTATTCCGCTGGTAGCATATATCATAGACTTGCAGCCAGGATCAAACTCGACTGGGGAAATATCAGTATATGCACATGCACATACTACGAATATACGAAGGTGGTCATAACGCGTAGACGGACGTACATTGAACGCGTTCGTGGTCTCTCTAGTCAGGTGGATTTTGTACCAGTAGTTGGACTTTACACATTTCTGTGAGAGCCCGGCAGATACGAATAATGAAAGAATTTACCGTTTGAGACGGGGATGAGCATGATGTGAAGATTACGGCTCACTCACAAGACTCGCCTTTCTCGGCGGGTTAGAAGTTCTGCTTGAGAGCTTCCTCAATGATTAGTTTGCTGGTCCCGGGGGCGCTCCACCTCTGGAGTTCGATGAGCTTCGGATGGTCCAATCGACGGGCGAAGAGGACAGAAGAGAGGTTGACATCTGAGAAGTGACCGCGAGCGAAGTTGCCTGTACGGTCTCTGGTGAGGCCTTTGCGCCAGGAGAGTAATTGCGCTCTGGGTAGTCAGAGCTATGACTCTGTGGGACTGAGTGTGTATGCCTGTCGAGTTTGAAATCTACTTGATCAAGTGAAGGCTCAGTCACGGGCATAGCCGCGATTTCGAAACTGGGCCTGCCAAATCGACGTCCGAATTCGGCAAAGACGTTCGATTTGGCAGGCGCCAAGACATGCTCACATCACCCAGGCAAACCCTCCACGATTTCCTGGACGCCAATTCTGAGATTATCAAGCGCAGGGACCCTGTTGCCATCAACGTACGATTTCATCCTCTTCCTCCTTTCGTTTACCTACTTACTGCATTATTACTACTACTGTAGGATATCCGCGATCTTGTTCTTCATGTCATAGCTGATGCCCCACCAACTAGATTAGAGTACAGGTAAGCGATAACTTGAAGCGCTCCTAACTCACAAGCACTACCCTTCGCGCCCAGAATCCTCAAAACATCCAAAACCCTGTTGTCCTCCTTGTCCCAGGGCTCACCTCTACTATACTTTCTCTTTCCCCTCTCCCCACCTCCGCCACCGAGAATCCAAACCTTCCCATCGCCATCCCGCTTCCACCGGATCCTCCCTCGCCTAGCCTGTCCGCACCTCCTGACCTTCCTTCTTCCGTTGACCCGCGCTCAGAAGAGGCCGCAACACTCTACGACAGTGTCCCCTTCATCTCGCGGACCTTTTTCCATGCATGTCCTACCCGTGCCCCCGGCGATGCAAATCGTATGCACTCCGTGCTCAGCACGTTCTTCCGAGCACCTGCGAGCGGTGAGGAGAAGAAGAGGCGCTTGCAAGAGCACATAGCTATTCTGTACCCCATTATTCAGTTTCTTGCTTATCGGTGACCCTCACTTGACAGCGGAGCGTGCGGGGAACAAAGATCTGACGCAATACCTTCTGACAATAGAGCAGATGATTGGGAACGGCTACCCTTATCCTTCGTATCTTGTAGACGTTTTCAAGGAACCGGGTGGGTGGGTGGATAGAGACACCTCGGGCGGCATCCGGTGTAGTGTTGGGGGCTCAAACAGTCTACGCGATTGACTGCGAAATGGTGAGTACGTCGCATCGCGTACGTAATCCCTGATATACTGATAATGAGAACTTTCTTTAGTGCTTGACACAGGACGGCAAAGCGTTGACCCGTGCTTCACAACAAACAAGGTCATATATGACGACCTTGTGGCCACCAAGTCCGATAACCGAGTATCTCACCCACGTCGTTCACAAATTATACGTTACTGTTCTGCTTAACCGCAAAACGTAGCTTCTCCGGCATAACAGCTGCCGCGCTGGAGCCTATTACCACGACACTTACCGACGTACAAGCGCACCTCGGCAAAATAATAACACCATCGACGATCCTGCTAGGTCATTCGCTCAAATCAGACCTACGCGCGCTACAACTCGCGCACCCACACTGTATCGACACCGCGCTGATCTTCCACCACCCACGCAGACGGCCGCTCAAGCCAGGGCTGGCGTGGCTCACACGCAAGTGGCTTGGCCATACGATACAGGATCGTGGGGCCGACGGGTACGACCCTGAGGAGGATGCATGCGCGTTCATCGATTTACATAAAGCGAAGATTAAGAACAGTGCGGTTGCCACCCACCCTCTTCTTCTTGACGGCCGTCTGATAAGGAGGATGTCCTGACGGTTTTACGGCATAGGCCCGGGGTATGGTGAATATAGGATGGATTACGAGGCGATCTTTGCTCGGACGCACGTTCCCATTCGCGTCGTCACGGTCCGAATGGCGAAGGTGCCCGCACGGGCGGCACGGCGATCGTCGACCACGGTAACCCCGGCGCATAGCACGGTACGTCGGCTTCGGCTCCCGCCACGACGGTCCTGTGTACGAACGACACGGAGGTGCTGGACGCGCATGAATTTGTGTTTGCGCGGTTGATGGGGTTGGTAGATGCCCTGGGATGTGCGTATTCCCACTAAACCTTTATTACAATTAAGTGCTGATTCGTCGTCAGGGGTCACGCTCAAGGCAAGCGTGGATGGCCTTGGTACAGTAAGTCCAGAAAATTCAAGTAACGCCGCAGAGAAAGTGAACGACACCGATAACCCACACCCGCAGCCGGCACCCGACGACAAGGACCTGTTCTCCACTGTCGCGAAGCTAAATGACCATCTCACAACTCTGCACGCCGCGCTCCCCATGCGCACGGTGTTTATCTTCTTCTCTGGGCACGGCGACCCACGCAAGATGTCCGCACCCGCCGCCCGGCGCGCGGAATACCAAGCTTGCTAGAATCAGAGTGACTCCGCTGCAGGAATGGATGGCGGTGCGAGTGCGGTGCTATGGAGTTCCACGGACGAGCGCGTGCTCGAGGAGGCGGTCGTCCGCACGCAGATGGGGCCGTTATTCGTTGACTTCAAGACGTAGATTTGTGTCTATGTATCGCTCACGGCGAAGACGCCTATGATGACTCACGCGGGAATCCGGGATGACAGGGCATGTCTTAGACAATGTGTACAACATGATATCTGATAAAATGACTACTCGCTATGAGGTTATCAACAGAGACCAGGTGCTATTGCAGGTCTGCTAAGTGTCAACCAAGCGAATGATAGCCCAATTTAGTCCGTGGGATCTCATTCTTGGTTGAGACATCCGTATATGATGGATTCATGAACTGTGAAGAACGAAAAGCACTCCGCATCTCGATCGAATTTATGTCTGTAGGAGGGAGATCGCCGGTAGTGACCGTGGGAGATTATTCGAGTTGAGCAGGCTTGCTGAGACGCTGAGACTCGGACTCGGTTCCATTCAGCACCTCAGGCTCTCGTTCTCAAACAAGCATAGTAATCGCGCATGATGACGGGCCATTCAGTTCATTTGGCTCTACGACAAAATTCGAGACGTGGATGATGCAGCGGCGCCTCTTCTTCACATGTACTCGCTGGTGCGATGCGTTGCATCCATGCTACGCTGAGCCGGGAGATAATCAACCTCCTTTCAACGGCGAAGAGAGATTAAATCTTGATATGTCGTCTGGCATGATCCGGGTCAAGTCCAGAAATGTGGTTACATAAGCCGGAGGCTGTGATCGCTCTGCGTGTTCGCTCAACATCCGAATCGAATCGAAATCCGATTTTTCTGGAGCACAGCAGGCGAGGTCCAGGCGTGTCTTTCTCCGAGTCCGCTGATCATGAGAACCACCAGTCGTGCTCAGGACGAACTTCCATATCTCTCACGACTACCAGTCAAACTTCTTCCACGTGTCTAAAATCCATACCGGGAACAGACCCAGGTCACGTTCTGGGGGACTGCTTATCTGCGAAGAACAATCGAAAAATCGCCAGATGGCTTTGGGTGGACACGTATAGGCGCTCTCGATCGAGACACTTCGCAGGCAGGTTCCTTGTCCACCTTACTGTATCGGTGCTTGCGCCAAAGGAGCCGAAAGTACTCACCATATCAATTAGATTGAGTTGAGAGTGGAACTACTAGGTGAACGCGCAGATGAGGGAACACCGCCCCTTGTTGCAACACGTGCTCCTCGATCATATGCTGCAATTCAGTCGCATCATCCATCACATTAATGATCATCTTCTGCCCTATCCTACAGCGGATAATGATGGGGCAACCATGACCCACGACCCGGGGACGGCAGTGTCTCTTTGTCTGCTAGTGTGCTACCCACCACGGTCAGACTCGCTCATTTCGAACGTTTGGAGCGCATCGGGCGCAAAGGATGCTCCGTATGCAGTGGCCTCAAAGGCTATTTCAGCATGGCACAGCCTGTGTGTGCTCGCACGAATACTGTATGTAGATAGCATGCTCAGCGTGGCCGAGCTACTGTTACCACTAAACGAGTTTATCTCCCATGCACGGCGTTGGCAGGTTCAGCTGACAGGTGATTGGCCTCGTGTCAGTTGGATACGCCGAGTTCCCGTAACGTGAAAGCTCTGGCTGGCCTTGTCGGAATTCGCTAACATCCGAGTTTTCTCGAACGAGGCGCTGCCCTAGTACATGAGGCCAGTATATTACTTTCCTTCGTTCCCTGTTATCACTACAACCCACTATGCCCAGAACATCCTCTACCACTGACTCATCCGAGCGCTTTCGATCCATTTTCGATAAGGCCTTGAAGGCGTACACGAAGAAGACCGAGACAAACCTCCTCTTACACCCACTATTTCGTGACATTAACGTCTGCGACTCACCCGAAGATGTCCTCAACAAGCTCCGAGATGGAATCCCTGGCTTCGATAAACCTGGCAGCAGCGATGGCAGTCTATCAAAATGGCTCACCCCAATCGTGAATGTTCTATATGCGTTTTCTGCAACTCTTGGTGAGGGTGTGGGCCTGGTACGTCGCAGGAAGCTTGACAAGACTCATTCAGGAATGGCCTTCTGATCTTATTTTAAAGGTATTCTCACCAGGGAAAGTAGTCTTCGCTGGAGTTGGCGTCCTCCTCTTGGCGAGTATCTCGGTTCTTCGTCGCGGGGAATGTTGACGTCCAAGTCTCTCAGGCGGCTAAGGATGTTGCTGCTAGCCAGGACGCACTCGCTGACGTATTTAGAAGAGTGGAAAGCTTCCTCGGACGCCTCGATACATACACCCATGTCCCGCTGAGTGACGAAATGACAGACGTCATTGTGAACATCATGGCTGAGGTGCTTTCGATCCTTGCCATCGCGACGAGGGATATTAAGCGGGGCAGAGGGAGTGAGTTGATCCCTCGTGGGAGACCCAATCTCGTAGCTTACTCGGTTTCAGAAAAGTTTGTGAGGAAGCTTATGGGAAAGACTGATATTGAGGACGCACTGGCTCGTCTGGACAAACTGACGCAAGACGAGGTTCGAATGGCGGTTGCACAGAATCTGAAGACTACTCATCGCGTCGATGACAAAGTATCGGCCGTTGGGTGTGATGTGCAAGTCGTCGACGAAAGAGTGAGGGCCGTTGACGAAAAAGTGGATAGTGTTCTTGACGGTGTGCAAATCGTGTTCAACTAGCCATCGATATCATCCTAATGTTTTACACGTCTAGTTGGCGAAAAAACAGGAGCAACGGTCCAACAGATAGCAAGCGATGTCGACGATAAGAACCGTTCGTGATCTCATAACAACCCCGTCATTTGCTGTCGATGTTCAACTGCCCTTACAGTAAATGAGTTGCGACAGAAGCTTCGACAATGGCTTTCCCCTCCAGATCCATCCGTAAACTACAACACCGCATGTAGTCTCCACCACAAAGGCACCGCAGAATGGTTTACTAAAGGCGCCATGTTCGCGGATTGGAAGGAATCCGGATCGCTCTTATGGGTCCACGGAAATCGTACGTACTTCTCCCTCTATGGCTTCGCTCTTCGCTAACAGACCTCTCGTCCGATAGCGGGCTGCGGAAAGAGTGTTCTTAGGTACATCTCCATCTCCACCCATCTCGTTTGGACCAGGGTAGCTTATATTAATCAGCTCTGCGATCATTCGGGACATCGAAGGCGTCGCCAACATCGGGCCAGCGCACATGGGCTTCTTTTTCTTTGACTTTAAGGACGCGGGAAAACAAGATTCTCGTGCTTTACTCTCCTCCCTCGTTCACCAGCTCCACGACCAGTCTGAACCTTACTTCGACACTCTTCTCCGCTTGTACAAGGCACACCATGACGGCTCAAGGCAACCCAGCGATGATGTGCTGAAACAATGCCTCAAAGATATGCTCACGATCTCAGGACAAGTCCCGATTTATCTTGTTGTTGATGCTCTGGATGAATCTCCGAACACCCGTGGAGTACCATCGTTGCGTCGAAAGGTGCTGGACATTGTGAAGGAACTCGTCGAGTTGAAGCGCCCAAATTTGCGACTATGTGTCACAAGTAGGCACGAGATGGACATCCGGATGGTTCTCGAGCCTTTGACGCCTACCTCGTTATCCCTCCACAACCAAGAGGGACAAAATAAAGATATTGTCGATTATGTCACCTCGGTTGTTTCTTCAGATCCGGAGTTAAACATGAGGGGATGGCGGGAAGAAGACAAGCAGTTGGTCATCACAACACTCTCAGACAAAGGCGGTGGAATGTGGGGACATCGTTGTCTTACTTGTAATACTCTCTGATACTGTGAAACAGGTTTCGCTGGGTTCATTGCCAAGTTGAAATTCTTCGGCAGTGTTTTGCGCGGAATTTGCGACGTGCCCTTGACGAAATGCCCAAAACGCTCGACGCGACGTATGAGCGGATACTACGAGAAATCCCGGAGCAAAATAGAGATGACGCGCATCGACTGTTGCAATGCCTTACTGTGGCAGTTCGCCCGCTTCGTGTTGAGGAACTCGCAGAAGTACTCGCCGTTGATTTCACCTCTGAGAACATTCCGACGTTAAATGTTGATTTGCGCTGGGGAGGTGAAGAACAAGCGGTTCTGTTGGCATGCTCCAGCTTAATTGCCATTGTCCAGGAATACGACTGGCAACGTCGTCCGTCTTCCCGGCTCGTCCAGTTTTCCCACTTTTCTGTGAAAGAATTCCTCACGTCGAAACGGCTTGCCGAAGCAAAGGGGGATACTTCGGATTATCATATTTCCCTCGAGCCTGCGCACACGGTCATGGCGCAAGCTTGCCTTGCTGTCTTGTTTCGGTTGGACTACTCTATCAACAGGGGGACCATCAAGAGCTTCCCTCTAGCTGAGTATGCTGTTGAAAACTTGAGCAAGCATGCGGAGTTCGAGAACGTGTTGACGCAGATACTAGACGCGGTCGACTATCTCCTTGACGCAGAGAAACCGCACTTTGCTACATGGCTCTGGGCGCTCAACACCCATCGTGACCTTTTCAGTCTATTCGTACCGCGGCACCCAGCGGAGAGGCCGGAACGACTAACAACGGTTCCCTTATACTACATTGCGCAATTTGGGTTCTGCGGCCTGGTACAACATATCCTTTCGAAGCGTCCACAAGATGTAAACGCCCGTGGTGGTGATTGGGGTACAGCACTACACGTTGCCGCGGTCTCAGGTCACGCCGAGCTCTCAAAGTTACTACTTGCGCACTGTGTGGACGTGGACGTTCGCGGAATCTCGGGCCGGACGCCACTGCATTTGGCATCGGGGAATGGACATGTTGACATTGGGCAGCAGCTGCTTGATCGCAATGCGGATGTTAACGCACAAGACATGAATCACTCGACTCCACTGCGTATCGCATTATACGGATGGCATCATTGGAATGGGATGCGTGCTGAACTTAGCCGCCAGCTGACACTATTAGGCCTCGAGCCGAAGAGCGGACATCACGACATGATGCGGTTATTACTGGACCGAGGTGCGGATGTGGACGCGCAGGATGACCACCACTCAACTCCACTGCAACTCGCATTATCCGAACGGAACGTCGAGGCCGCGAATCTTCTCGTTGAATATGGTGCAAATGTCCAAGTGCGGAACAACGACGGCAAGACCCCACTACACCTCGCGTTGGAGCACGGATATCACGACACTATACGGCTATTACTGGACCGAGGTGCGGATGTGGACGCGCAGGATGATAATCACACGACTCCACTGCAACTCGCATTATCCAAATGGAACATCGAGGCCATTAATCTTCTCGTTGAATGTGGTGCAAATGTCCAAGTGCGGAACAACAAGGGGAAGACGCCACTACACCTCGCGTTGGAGCGCGGATATCACGACACCATGCGGTTATTACTGGACCGAGGTGCAGATCTGGACGCGCAGGATGACGATCACGAGACTCCACTGCATCTTGCATTATCCCGACGGAACGTCGAGGCCGCTCATCTTCTCATTGAATGTGGTGCAAATGTCCAAGTGCGGAACAACAAAGGCATGACGCCACTACACGTCGCGTCGGAGTGCGGAGATCACGACACCATGCGGTTATTACTGGACCGAGGTGCGGATACGGACGCACAGGATGACGATCACTCGACTCCACTGCATCTTGCATTATCCCAATGGGGGGTCCAAGTCGAGGCCACGAATCTTCTCGTTGAATGTGGTGCAAATGTCCAAGTTCGAAACAACAAGGGCAAGACGCCACTACACCTCGCGTCGGAGCGCGGATATCACGACACGATGCGATTATTACTGGACCGAGGCGCGGATGTGGATGCACAGGATGTCCATCGCTGGACTCCACTGCATCTCGCATTATCCCAATGGGAAGTCGAGGCCGCGAATCTTCTCATTGAATGTGGTGCAAATGTCCAAGTGCGGAACAACAACGGCAAGACGCCACTACACCTCGCGTCGGAGCGCGGATATGATGACACCATGCGGTTATTACTGGACCGGGGTGCGGAAGTGGACGCGCAGAATGACGATCACTCGACTCCACTGCATATAGCATCCTACCAATGTAACCTCGAGTCCGTGCGGCTTCTACTACAGCATGGCGCCAATGTCCGCACGAAGGACAAGAAGGGCTGGACACCATTACACTCCGTAGTAACGGGTCCAAGCGATGAGAGGGAGTATTCAAGCGATGAGAGGGGGTATTCAAGCGATGAGAGGGAGTATTCAAGCGATGAGGGGGAGTATCCATATCTCGACATCCTACGATTATTACTGGACCGATGTGCGGATGTGGACGCGCAGAATGACGATCACTCGACTCCACTGCAACTCGCATTATCCCAATGGAACGTCCGAAGCGTGAAGGCCGCGAATCTTCTCGTTGAATGTGGTGCAAATGTCCAAGTGCGGAACAACAACGGCAAGACGCCGCTGCACCTCGCGTCGGAGCGCGGATATGATGACACCATACGGTTATTACTGAACCGAGGTGTGGATGTGGACGAACAGGATGACAACCACTCGACTCCACTGCACCTCGCATTATCTCAATGGAACGTCCGAATCGTCAAGGCCACGAATCTTCTCGTTGAATGTGGTGCAAATGTCCAAGTGCGGAACGACGAGGGAAAGACGCCACTACACCTCGCGTCGGAGCGCGGATATCACGACACCATGCGGTTATTACTGGACCGAGGTGCAGATGCGGACGCGCAGGACGATGATCACTCCACTCCACTGCAACTCGCATTATCCAGATGGGACGTCCAAGCCGCCAAGGCCGCGAATCTTCTCGTTGACCGTGGTGCAAATGTCCAAGTGCGGAACAACAAAGGAAAGACGCCACTACACCTCGCATTCGAGCGGTTTTATCACGACACCATGCGGTTATTACTGGACCGAGGTGCGGATGTGGACGCGCGGGATGACGATCACAAAACTCCACTGCAACTCGCATTATCCCAAGGGAGCGTCGGAGCCATCAAGGCCGCGAATCTTCTCATTGAATGTGGTGCAAATGTCCAGGTACAGATCAACAAGGGCAAGACGCCACTTCACGTCGCGTCGGAGCGCGGATATCATGACACCATGCGGTTATTACTGGACCGAGGTGCGGATGTGGATGCGCAGGATGACGATCACTTGACTCCACTGCAACTTGTATTATCTCGATGGAACGTCGAGGCCGCGAATCTTCTCGTTGAATGTGGTGCAAATGTCCGAGTGCAAAACGACAAGGGCAAGACGCCACTACACCTCGCATCGGAGCACGGAGACCACGACACCATGCGGTTATTACTGGACCGAGGTGCCGATGTGGACGCACAGGATGATAATCACTCGACTCCACTGCAATGCGTATTATCCGAATGGAACATCGAGGCCGCAAATATTCTCATTGAATGCGGTGCAAATGTCCAAGTGCGAGACAACAACGGCGACACGCCACTACACTTCGCGTCGGAGCACGGAGACCACGACACCATGCGGTTATTACTAGATCGAGGTGCGGATGTGGATGCGCAGAATGACGATCGCTTGGCTCCACTGCATATAGCTTCCTACCAACAGGACCTCAAGTCCGTACAGCTTCTAGTACAGCATGGTGCCAATGTCCGCACAAAGGACAAGGAGGGCCGGACACCATTACACTTCATAGTAACGGATCTAAGCGATAACCGGGAGTGTTCATATCCCGACGTCCTACGGTTATTACTGGACAGAGGTGCGGATGTGGACGCGCCAGATGACGACCACTCGACTCCACTACATCTGGCATCAACCTATGGAAGCACTAAGGCCGTACGGCTACTGCTTCAGCATGGCGCCAACATCCATGTCCAGAATAAAGGAGGCAAGACCCCATTCCAAGTTGCATCGGCGGGAGGACATTGGGAAGTTATGCGGCTATTATCAGAGTGTGCAGAACGAACGTGAAATGTAGTATTTTCGATTCTTGTCGAATTCACACAGTAAGAGAGCTGGGATGTTTTTATGCGCATCCTTGTTATACTGACAGTACACTGTAGTGCCCGTGACACCGATCCGAGTCGTCCTTCCCGGGCCGTTCGACGGCCTGTCTCTTTCTTTCGACGGAGGAAATTTCCCTCGTCCAAGAGCCGCGTGAAAAAATTCGAATGAAGACTAGTACCGTACGCCCCTTCTTGTTATTATTTCCACTTTCCCCATTTCCCCTAGTTGATCACTGCTATATATTTGCACAAACATCGCCGTCTTCATTACTCCTCATACAGGCTGTTCCCTTTCTCCAGCTGCGACCTAGTTCTCTCATACCTCACTCGCCCAACGTCGCTCGATGCCACGAAAGCTTCAGACCACGTCTCCCTCATCCAGTCTCGATTCGTAGCTCCGCTCTCTACGTCTCTTACGCTCCTTACATTGCCACTTTTTTTGACATGACATCTCGTTCCTTAGACTACCAACCACGCCCCCCCTCTTTCGTATATTCCTCTGTCGCAGTTTTGGCACGCACTCATGTATATAAAGTGCTGTGGAGGCCCTCTCGAAGGGGACGGAGTCTTTGTTAGACTTGTATTCGTGTTCTCGAACGTCTCTGCGTGATTTCCTTCTTCCAGCTTCCTCTCTTATGTCCCACGTTGCGCCAATCCGGGCTAAGGTGCTGTCCTGCGCTCGCGGTCGAACGGCAGGAACCTGTCTCTTTCACTGTCTCTGTTTCTGTCGTTACCCTCGGTCTCGTATCGATCACGGCCGAGTTTGCCTGGTCTCGATTTGGCTCCCTCCCTCCCCTCTTGCCTTTGGCTGTAAGGCATTCCCTTTAGCCTTTCGAACTCGCGCGCGCGCCATAGGTGCTCACTTCAACACGACTACTATAGTAACCTTCAATCAGTTCCGCAGAAGACAGGAGTTGCAATTTAGAATTTTGTTGTAAGGCGTGGACCGCGTGGTAGCCGGCTCAGAATGTGTTACAATGGGTCCAAAGGCGAGTGACCATGTTTCCTCACTCAATGCCATGCGGCGACTGGCCAGCCATATGGGGTATGTAAATGAGAAGCGGTTTCTACTGAGCGTCGAGCCCTAAGCTCGGCTTCGTTGGCATCCCCCCCCGACTTCGAGTCAATCACCCACATCAAATACTTGCTCCCTGGGCTTGGGCCTCTTCTATAATATCCTATCCCATGCGACTACAGCTGTCCACGCCCAAGTTGCTATACCGTGCCCTCAATGGTGTCTTGGACTGGGGACCGAATTTCGCATAGTTTACAGTAAACCATTGACAGATTCGGATCCGATTAAGCTTCAGCTACTGCATGCACCTTTACACACCGGAAACACTATCGTTCAAAGCTGTCAGGCATTTCGGGTCAACTACACACTAGCATAGCTTGCACGACGAGATTCAGTTGTTCCCGCTGTATCAGCAAGTAATGGCGTTCCGCTGCTAGCAAACTTCTGCGACCATACTATATTTATATCGCACCGGGCCAGAATACAGTTGCATCGCGGATCCGGCGTACCCTCCCGCTCGACGATCGACACCAGCTTGATCACATCACGCCAGAGCTACTGGTTGCGTTCTCGTTGCTCCGCTGGCTTCCTGCCTCCTAGATGGAAGAGACATCATGATCCGGGTTGATTGACTATACTGTCTGGTCCTAGGAACAACCGACATACGAGCTCTACTGTATCTTGGGTTACTCGGACTAAGATTGCTACTGCAGCTGGTGGATTGTCGCGCGAATCACATCGCATCCGTCGACGGTGTACGTCTGCTTTTGCATGCCAAGGAGTTGTAGCTGGAGGTTGGGGGCCATGCTCGTTCCGATGCAGGGAATGATGGGATGCAGAATTCCCTTCGTTTCTGATCATCAGTTACCCTTTACTTCTTGTAAGCTTTCGTGGCGCTTCTGTACATCTAAACACCTTCAGCTTCTTCTGCGGACAACTGGAATCTGATGCCACGCTACTGCCCTTGTCTACGTAACATAGCCCGGAATTCCGTATACTCCCGCGTTGCAAGAGTCTGCTTCTCTTCTACACCTGCTGGCATCATCATCAACAGCTGGATGATCCTGGCGTTCCTCCAATATAATGCAGCGACCTGGAGCGTCAAGATCCGTGGAGACTACTGGAGGGATGTCCCTGGTCACAATATGCAGTGTCTTATGCAATCCGGATCAGGCTGTGCTGGCGGAGGGCGTCATGGTCTCCAGTCTGTCTCCTTGCTCCAGGGGTCGGGTCCTGGGATAGAGGCCATCTTAGTGGCTGAGTGCGAACAAACTCACTTTGTCCTGCCATCCACATCCACGACGAAGACGACACCAATGAAGCTTCTCCGCGCCTCTTGCCACGTTTGGCCGCAGGTTCTGCCAGCGACACGCCGGGGAAGGTCAGCTGAAAGGCGGTAGACCGGTAGTACTGTACTGTACCCGGCTCCGCCGCCGTTGCCCCCTCTGGAAGCTTGCTCGCTGCAACTCAAATGTGACTATACAACGGACCTCGGACGCAGGCAGGTCATAGTACCGCAACGAGCCCTGGGTCGGATCTGCACGCATGCTAGTTTGTGTGTCGTGTTGGTAGCCCTGTGGCATGGGCGATTCTCAGTATTAGCTGTTTGAGTGTTATCTAGCGTGCTATATGCGGGCCAGTGGCCCGGAGTGAGGCAAAATGCAGCCTTGGCCTCGGCGGTAATCCAGACCCCCGATATAGCCACCATGAAACGGCCTATCATCATTCAAAGACTCATCACTGTCATCAGGGCCCTGCTTATTTCAGTAAGATAACACCAGAGGAAGAACAGAACGCGCTATGGACGTGCCAAATGAAGAGGCAGGGAAACAAAAAAAAAAAGACACGAAACTCGACATCTGTGTCACTTACAACAAGACAGGTTCACGTTACCCATATTACTAGTAACCCTCTTCTGAGATCATCAAGCATAGAAACACTGTTGGGATCAATCTACGCTTTCCTCTTCAACCCTACCTCATTTTCCCACTTCCGCCCCAGAGAATCCCAACCTTTACGTCACCATCCCACTTCTCCTGGGCCCTCCACCGCCTATTCCGTCTGCACCTCCTTACCACACTTCTTCCGTCGATCTGCCACACTCTACGACAGTGTCCTTCTCATTGCGTGGACCCGTTCCTCATCCATTTCCGACTCGTGACCTTCGTGATGTGAACCGTATCTACGCCGTGCTCAATACGTCATTCCAAGCTCCGTTCAGCGTCGAGAAGAAGTGGGGTTTGCAAGAGTACATAGCTGGTCCGTATCTTTCCCTCATATTCTTGCTTGTTGGTGACCCTCTCGACAGCGGAACGTGCGAGGAACAACGATCCGCTACAATACCTCATAACAGTACAGCATATAATCGAGAACGACTACCCTGTTCCTTAGTATCTTTCAGACGTCGTCAAGAAGCCAGACGGGTGGATAGAGATAACTCGGCCGTGATTGGTGTAGTATGTGGGGCTCAAACAGTCTACGCGATTGACTGCGAAATGGTGAGTTCGTTGCATCGCATACGTAATTCCTGATAGACTGATAATGAGAACTTTCTCTGGTGCTTACCACAGGACAGCAAAACGTTGACCCGAGTCTGCGTGATCGATTTTACAACAAACAAGGTCATATATGACGAGGTTGTGAAGTCACCAAGTCCGATAACCGAGTATCCCACCCGGTTCCTTCTCAAATTATACGTTTCTGTTCTCCTTAACTGCAAAACGTAGCTTCTCTGGCATCAAAGCCGCCGTGCTGGAGCCTATTACCACGACACTTGCCGACGTACAAGCGCACCTCGACAAAACAACAACACCATCGATCCTGCTAGGTCATTCGCTCGAATCAGACCCGGGCCCCTACGCGCGCTACTACTCGCGCACCCACAATGTATCGACACCGCGCCGATCTTCCACCACCCGCGGACGGCCACTCAAGATGGATGGCGGTGCGAGTGCGGTAAGATATCACCTTGCTGCAAGCAAGGTCTCTTTGTCTGCCATTTTTTGCCTTTTGCGGTTAGACCAGGTGACCGCCATCATGCATCGTATGCGGCGTGACTGTGACTCCGGATGCCCTGTTTCGTCCACACCGGAAGATCTCGTTTGGACTCCTGTTCTAGAACAGTCTCAGGTCGATGTTCGATTCCTATCCCAATTCAGATTATGCCGGTGGTAACGTATACGTATGAAAGTAGGATCTTTCACTGAACTACAAGCTGCTGCCTATCATTTTGCTTGTCGTCGAAATCGCGCAACAGTCGACTCGGAATTGTCGACCGGCCAGAACTTCGTGATAATGCGACGTATGCGTTCTCTTTGCAAAAAACTTGCAATTTCAACTTTGTCTCCTCGCTCATTCGACCTCGACATTGACTCGACAACATCACGACTGTATGTGTTGTTTTCCCAGATCAACGCAGCGGCCACACCTGTATAAGCACATTTAACGAGCAAATATTCGGTCCCTACTCAGGCTTGTCGTCAGCGCTTGCGACATTCAAGTTCCTTCTTCCACATATCAAGAAACCGT
>QLOS01006886.1:0-12185 GCA_003313725.1 Russula sp. MG48
AACCCCATACGATGTGGCGCTCCTCGCTGAGTAAGGGTGATGGAAATATCGTCCTCCGAACAATACAACTTTGCTTCATCATACCATCTTTGCATTTCTGTGCGATGAACGAACTGGAGGAGTTGGGGGGTATGAAAGATAGTGGCCTGATTGAAGAATGTTATATCGATGTACCTGAGGGCAGGAGCGTCGATTCCAGATAATAGGCATTCCAAGTACTCGCTAGTACCGTGGAATGAAAATTCATCCAGAGAGGGGAGAACGATGGGTCTTTGCGGCGCAGAAATGTTCCCCCCTGTGATGGAGCGAGAAATCGGGAAATTGAAGTGGAGGTGGAGCGTTTTAAGGAGGGTCGTTACAGCCAAGCAATTCATAAAAGCTTCTGGCAAGATATAACCACTATTCGGTGGGGCTTCAAGCTTGAGAGAAACGAGATTCTCGGCCGACAAGAGAAGCTGCTGGAGCGCTGGAAATGCAATCCTGGTCAGGTGGAGGACACGTAAGTACGGGAAAGGTCCCCAGAGAGATTCACTGGGAAGGGTAAGGCCGGTCTCAATTCGTGCCTCCAGCTCCAGGGTCTCTAGCGCGGGAAACTGCTGCCGCGCTAGTGCGGCCAGCCTTTCCAACAATGGAGTGGTCACATTTAGCTGGATTGTGCGTATGCGATCCGGGTGTTGGAGCGCGGCAATTATATTATCTTCATCTCCAGCAGACACCGGCAGAAGACTGGGACTTGAGAACGCGAGGTATTGCATGACGATAGGTAATGCAGGCCAACAGTCCAAATTATCCTTGACAGGTGTCCCATGGGTGCAGAAAAGTTGCAGATCGAGAGAGCGGGGTGAATCGAAAATAATATGTCGCCATCTTCGACACACGTGGACAAGCCTATGCCATTCCCACGGGAGATCTTGTGAAAGAGACACGGAGACGAGTCGATCAAAGCTGAATATTTTCAAAAGCACCTCATCTGAGAGCCTTTCAATTGCCGCATGCTGAGAAATATTCCCTGCTATGCACAAGTCAATTACCATTGCATGTGCTGCGGGGAGTATCGGAGTTGCTCGCCTAGTTGTTCACAAGCAAGGGCAGCGGAAAGTACCGACATCAGCCAAGCGGCGATCAGTAAATACAGTGTTGTAACATAGATTGTGCTCATAACAAGCAATGGGACAAATGAAGGAGGGTTAATCCCGGGCCTTTCAGCATGCCTATTTGGAGATTTGCAAGTGCCCCATCAGCGCAAGTTGGCCCCCGCAATAAAACTAGTAAGGGGACATGGACGTACTGGTGAGGAGAGTTCATTGTTGGGTGTTGAGGTCCAGGTCGACTGCCTCGGTTTCAAACACGCCGTAGCCGCATGATGCCTGGCCGCACACGTGAGTGATCGAAGCTTTCACGTGACATACATGTATGCATGCATCGCTGATTTTTTTTCTTTACAGTAAATTCGAATTCCAGTTGCCGTGCATGACAAAATCGTAAAACTGATCGCAAGCGCAAGCCGTGAAATGAATTTAATCTGATCTTCCACTGACGTGAATTGCTTCGTGCATATGGCCACGTCTGCGTGTGCCCATTTCATTCCTCCTCAGGATCAACCTAAGCAAGCACCGTCGGACATTTTGTATCTCGCTTGCGATGATGCGATCTCACAAGCTTCGCCTCCTAGTATCGTCCTAAACTACCTCTGTACCCTCTCTCTTTACTTCTCAGTTCGCACTCCCATTGGAACCCTCCTAGGCTCTATCATCCTCTCTGCACACGTGTATCACAATACAGCGAGCAGGGACGGCCGGGTACACCGCCTCCACAGAAAGGGAACCAGACATGGGCTCGCTCCTTTGCATTCTATGCATCGATATAACTGGCGAGGGACCGCATACTTGGGGATCACAGCCCTGGCGACTCGCCCGTTGTGTTGTATGTGTGCCTCTTCCTCTCAGTACGATTTCCCCTCATAACGAGTGATTTGACTATCGTTTTGTAATGGGAGAATTCCGGGGAGTCCCAATTGTAGGGCCATGCAATTCTTTCACCTGCTTATGTTGCTTCCAGATTGCAAGCGATCCGAATGCGATGGCGCTTCGGTTTCCTCTAGGATTCTGACAAGTCATCGGTGCCCTGATCACTTCCGTTCTATCCCCTCCTGGGTACAGCGCTGCTTGCTATGCAAGTATGCTGCTTCCGCGGGCGATAAGAGGTACTCCTAGTATGTATAAGGCCTAGTTGTGACATGCTGAACAGACCAGGAACGTGGGCCGGGTCCCTGTCGGCCAGGCGGCACTTGCAGCACGCTGTTCCCTCTCCTGATTGAGGTAGGCAACGGAAGCCCCATCGTCATCCACGGTTCCGACCAGGAGCGTGTGTCGTCTCTCGCTCGAAGCAAGGATCTGCCATGGAACCAGGGCCGACTGAAGGTGGTCACCGAGTCGAGCAAGATCGAGAAGGGATACGAGTTTCTGAACGATATCGTCTCGTCGCTGCCTTACTGTGAGGCGACGAGCGAGAAGCGGTACGGGTATCACGAGGTGCTGATCGACGACGAGCGGATCGTGGGAATCACGGTGCGTCCCTTGCCTATTTTGAGACTTTCGCTCATGGTCGTTTCCTCTGATCTAGCGTGACGACGACGAGGGAACGATAGACATGCACTCGATGATGTGATACTGTAGATGGGATCGAGGATTTTACTTTCCCGTCTCCGAACGACTTGACAGCCTGTGACCTGACCGACTACGTGGGTACGCCCTTTCTTCGCGTCGACGGATGCTCTGCCGACTTTGTGGAACTGACGTCGAGGCAGGCCCAAGACATGCAAACCATCCTCGTACATGGCTTCGATTTCAGCTCGTTAGGTTTCAAATCTGGATGTTCGGCTCGCCCTATTTGACGTTGGTGACGTTTCACTCCACGAGGTGAATAATCGAGCGCTTCAAAAATAGATCATGACCCGCGTGCTAAACAACGTGGCCACAGTGACAACGCGGACTGCCCAACATAGTCTGCCGCATGCCTCTGGCATCTGGCTATTCCCCCACAAACGTTCCTACACGAATGCCTGGGAGAGCCAGGACCTTTTCGGGAGAAGCACGCAGATAGGACTGGTTGTTCCGGGCCGACGCACGTGTCTGGGAAAGAAGGTCGTGGGCGGGTTCGTCTGATTAGAAAATTTGAGCGCAAGACGACCTTGGCTCAGCATATGCCGAGCTAAGCACGGCTGGTAATATTACATACACATAGCATCCCTATTTACAGCACATGACTATATAGAATCACTGAAGTGTTTGTGTTAGCATTTAGTGAACTAGGACGTCCCACATATGTCGTTCTTCTCCCTCCATTGAGCAGCGACGAGACCTTGAGAGTGGAAGCGTCCGCATAGGAAGTCAATGCGGAGGAGGCCACTCGCGAGCTGAACAAGATTGGCGCCTTTACCGCCGTGCGGAGGTTGGTGTAGATGGCGTTGAGGACGTCCTGGACAAAGGGGAGCTCAGAAGAGGCGCAAGGGCCTGGCCAAACAACGAACTTCCAGGGAAGACCGCCGACACGAAGCGTCATGGAAGGTAGCGGTGGGCACGAGGCGGTGTAGGTGGGCGCTGCGATGGTACAGCACCGTCCCAAGCGAAAGTGTAGACAGGAAACAAGGAGGGAGAGATAGCTTACAGGAGAAGACTTTTGGTTACGGGTGACGCTGGGCTCCGGATCGCTGGATGGCTTCGGAAATCGCCTGAAACGCTTTAGTTATCACGCGGAGTGCCTAGAAGAGGAAACGTGAGGGAATGACTGTGATCACAGCACAAGCATAGGGTGTTTATATACATGAGAGGGAGGGAATGCGATAGTGAGAATTCCCAAGCGAAGTACACAACAATGCAAGACACAGGGAATAGTGACAAGCGTGACTTGAGAGTCATAAACAAAGCGGTGTGTGAGGTGTGCGGTTGCGCGGCTTGAGGGAGGTGAGTGAGAGTGAGAGTAAGAATGGAAAGGCGTGGGAAGCGTCTGAGAGTGTGGCTTTCATGCGCAAGTTGGGAGTGGTCCTTACAGCGGGTTCAGCGAGAATGGTCGGTGACACCCGTGAGTTTATCTGAGAGTGACGGAAACGCATGTCGTTACTAGTATGCCATGTGGTCGGGGGGTTGCGCGTCCACTGCCAGTGGTCCGCCCGCGTCTACGAGGATTAACCCTCGCACCCGGTAACACTCCTGTGGCCATTAAGACATGGCTGACGTAGGGTGCAACGTCCATGCCACAAAAAAGGCTCTTCACCCCACTGAATTGGCGGAAAAGCGTCGACATTGGTAGGGGTTCCATATTATCTTGTCCACTTTGCAACGGAGAGGATACATTGATGTGAAGGTCTCGCACATCAGTAATGATAAGGGAAAGATTGGCGCAAATCTCGGCCATACACGACAGCTGCCACTCTAACAGCATACATCGCACCTGCAACACCATACGATGTGGCGCTCCTTGTTGAGTAAGGGTGATGGAAATATCGTTCGCTGAACAACACAACATTGCTTTATCATGCCGTCTTTGCGCTTCTGTGCGACAAACGAACCGACAGAGTTGGGGGGTACGAAAGATAATGGCCTGATTGAAGAATGATATATCGATGTTCTTGAGGACAGGAGCATCGATCCCAGATAAGAGGCATTCCAAGTACTCGCTAGCTCCGCGGAATGTAAATCCATCCAGAAAGGGGAGGACGACGCGTCTTGGCGGCGCAGAAATGTTCCCCCTTGTGATGGAGCGAGAAATCGGGAACTTGAAGTGGAGGTGGAGCGTTTTGAGGAGGGTCGTTACAGCCAAGCAATTCATGAAATCTTCCGGCGAGATATACCCACTATTCGGTAAGGCTTCAAGCTTAAGAGAAACGAGATTCTCGGCCGACAATAGAAGCCGCTGGAGCGCTGGAAATGCAATCCTGGTAAGGTAGAGGACACGTAAGCGCGGGAAAGGTCCCCCGAAAGATTCATTGGGAAGGGTAAAGTCGGTCTCGGTTTGTGTCTTCAGCTCCAGGGTCTCTACCACGGGAAACGGCTGCCGCACTAGTGTAGCCAGTCTTTCCGACAGTGGAGTTGTCACATTTAGCTGGATTGTGCGTATGCGATCCAGATGTTGGAGCGCGGCAATTATGTTGTCTTCATCTCCGGCAGACACCGGCAGGGGACTGGGACTTGAGAACGCGAGGTATTGGATGACAATGGGTAATGCCGGCCAACAGCCCAAATTATCCTTGACAGGTGTCCCATGGGTGCAGAAAAGTTGCAGATCGAGAGAGCGGGGTGAATCGAAAATAATATATCGCCATCTTCGGCACACGTGGACAAGACGATGCCATTCCCACGGGCGGCCTTGTAAAAGGGTCATAGAGACAAGCCGATCAAAGCTGAATATTTCCATAAGGACGTCATCGGGGAGCTTTTCAATTGTCGTATACAGATAAATATTCCCTGCTATGCGTAGGTCAATCAACATTGCTTACGCCGCATGTGGGGCGTACCTTGGTGGTATGGTAATACATGAAGAAGGGCAGCAGTGAGCTCCGAGTCAGTCTTCTCTCCCTTGGACTCGAATGGGCCATCTGCCGATATCGACAAGTTATCCGTGAGCTGGGTTGTTGCATGACTAATATCGGTAGGAACACCCGGGACGAGTGGAGGCCCGGGGGGGGCGGTCTCTCTAGAATGCCTATTTTGGAGCTATAAGTATTTTGTTGGCCCATCCCATCTAGTGAGGGGCATAGACGTACTTGTGAGAGGTCATGGGGTCGAAGTCTTTCTATGAGACGTTTTCTGGCCATGTCTTACTAGTCACCTGACCATCACTGGGTCGTCTGAACTGACCCGTATCCGAAAATTCTGTATTTCTTCGCTCAGATACATAGTCAAATGTATCGTAATGGCTTCGAGTTCTCCTGCTGACGTACTACTAGTACTCCCATAGCTGTGTGAAGGCCATTGTGTACAGTAGTATAACATTGTAGTGGGGATAGAGATTGGCACAATTTGGCAGGGGTAACTGGGGCCCGGCGCCCCCTGGGTAAAAACTTGCTACCCTTACCCCTACCCCTCTAAAACCCTCACCCCTACAAATGCTACAGGTTTTTTCAGAGTAGGGGTAAGGGTATATGGGGGTTGGGGGGTACAAGTCACCTGTGTGCTGAATGACGTGGCCACAGTGACAACGCGGACTGCCCAACATAGTTGGCCGCATGCCTCTGGCAACTGGCTATTCCCCTACAAATGTTCCTACAGGAATACCTGGGAGAGCCAGGACCTTTTCTGGGGAAACACGCAGATAGGACTGGTTGTTCCAGGCCAATGCAAGGACACGTTAGCGAGGGAGTCTGGGAGAGAAGGTTGCGGCGGGTTTCTCCACTTGAGCGCGATCGTAAGGATCACCCCCGACTTGCGCGCGAAAGCCACACTTCCCGCGGCTTTTCGCCCTCATTCCCTGTGCCCTGCATTGTTATGTACCTTGTGACTTTCCCCATCGCTTTCCTCCCCTATTGTCTCATCTCATGTATATACACCTTGTATGCTCGCCTTGTAATCATCATCACTCCCCTCGCGTCTCTCCTCTAAAGCACTCTGCGTGATAGCAAAAGCGTCCTCCGCGGCTCTCGGAGCCGTTTAAGCAATCTTGGGCCAGCGTCTCCTACAACTAAGCCTCATCTCCTGCCGTTTCCTCCCTCTCGTCTTCTCTTCACTTGGGACGACACTCTACACTCGCGCCCCTCATCTACAATGCCGAGCTAAGCATGGCTGCATACCGTTCCTATTTACAGTACATGACTATATAGAATGACCGAGATTTTGTACTAGCAGTTAGTGAACCGGGACGTCCCATACGTTGAGCTTTCGAGCAGGGGAGAGACCTTGAGCGTGTAAGCGTCCGCATAGGAAATATATATGCAAGAGGTCCTCGGGGGGCGGAACCAGATCGGAGTCAACGCGCCACTAGAATGCCTTGGTGACTGCCGCCTGGGTGTACTCGCTACTAGGATTGTACTCATCGGGATCGACTAGCCTGCGGAGATCGGCATAGATAGCAGTGAGGACGTCTTCGAGGGTGGCAATGGTGTTCGTAGAGGAGAAGCGAGGGTCTGGCCGAACAATGGTCCGCCAGGGAAGGCCACCGACACGAAGTATCATGGAAGGGCAGCGGCGGGTGCGAGGCAGGTTCGGCGAGAACTGTCGGTGGCAGATGCGGGGTAACCTGGGAGTAACGGCAACGCACGTCCCACTGCAGGCTTGGCGCGATAAGCCGGGGATGGAGGCAGGGCGAATCACGAATCAGATTCAGGCCCGATTACTTTCGCATTTGGTAACACCCGCATAGCCAATTCGTCCTTCAAGGTCAAGACACGCTTGACAAGTCGTGCAACGTTCTTGGTCAAAAAAAGCCTCTCCACATTACTGAACGGGCGGAAAAGGTACAAGAGTGATATGGGTACCCTTCCATCTCGCCCGCTCGATAACGGAGTAGGTGCATCGATGTGAAGGTCTCGCACACCAGAGATGATACGAGGAAGTTTGTTGCAGATCTGGGCCATACAGAACAGCTGACAAAATAATGACACACATTGCACCCGCAATCCCATACAATATGGCGTTCCTTGTCGAGTAAGGGTGATGGAAAGACCGGCCCTTGAACGATACACCATTACTTCATTATGCGAGCTGTGCGTTTCTGTGCGACAAATGAAGTCGACGAGTTGAGAGCCATTAAACGAGGTGGTTCGATGGAAGAATGTTATATCGATATCCTTGAGAATAGGGGCGTCGATTCCAGATAAAAGGCGCTCCAAGTACTCGCTATCACCGTGAAATGTAAAATCTTCCAGAGTGGAGAGGACGGCGCGTTGTTGCGGCGCGGGGTCGTTTCCTCCTGGGATGGGGCGGGAAGTCCGGGGAAGGAAATGGAGGCGGAGCGTTTCGAGGCGGGTCATCACGGACAAGCAAATGATGAGAGCTTCCGGCGAGATATATTCATTACTCGGTAGGTCTTCAAGCTGAAGAGAAATGAGGTTTTCGGCCGACAATAGAAGCCGTTGGAGCGCTGGAAATGCAACCCTTGCTACGTGGAGGGCGCGTAGGCGCGGGGAAGGTCCACCGAAACATTCACTAGGAAGAGTGAGTCCGGTCTCAGTTGTCGCAAGTTCCAGGTGTTCGAGAGCAAGAAACGGCTCCTGCGGTAGTGTGGCCAGTCTTTTCAACAGCGGAGTTGTCACAGTTAGCTGGATGGAGCATATGCGATTCGAATGCTGGAGCGCGGCAATTATGTTGTCTTCATCCCCGGCAGCCCATGGCGGAGGACGCAGGGGCGCGGTAATTATGTCGTCTGTATCCCCGATAGCTGGTGGCAGAGGACTCGGACTTGAGAACCCTCCGTATTGTACGGCGATAGGTAATGCTGGCCAATAGTCCAAATTATCCTTGACAGGTGTCCCATAGGTGCAAAAAAGTTGCAGATCGAGAAAGCGGGGTGACTCGAAAATCACAATTCGCCATCTTCGGCACACGTGGACAAGTCTATGCCATTCCCACGGGCGGCCTCGTGAAAGATCCAAGGAGACGAGCCGGTCAAAGATGAATATTTCCATAAGAACGTCATCGGGGAGTTTTTCAATTGCCGCATGCTGAGAAATACTCCCTGCTATGCGTAAGTCAATCAACATTGCCCACACTCCGCGTGAGGCATACCTTCCTGGGGTGGTTCATTTGATAATTCATGAAGGAAGGCAGGTGTGAGTTCCGAGTCGGTCGTATCTCCCTCGGAGCCGAATGCCCCATCTGCCGATATCGCCAAGTTATGGGTGAGAAAATGCAGGGTTGTTGCATGGATTATACTGATAGGAACAGCTGGGACGAATGGAGGGGCATCTTTCTCTCCATTTCTGGGTGTATAAGTGTCTTGCTCATCCAACTTGTACTAAGGGTCATAGACGTACCGGTGAGAGGTCATGGTTGGATCGAAGCTGACTCAGGCACCGCAGCCGCTGTTATCCTTATATCAGATGTTCAGGAAGCTGTTGCCAGCATGTTGCCCTAATCTGTCGAGGCGCAGCAGGCGCAGTATGGCCTGGGCTGTGAACGACTGAAGGACGCATACTGCGTACACGTGTACCTGACCAACTGGTTGGTCACACTCTATACGGATCTGGATGACCTGTGTGTGCGCGCGGTAGAACGCGCCGGTGAGTCCGAATGGAGAAGGTGTATGAGGAAGTGGGGAACGGGAGATGCCAGCACCAGCACTTGAGCTAAGTTAGGTGCTGAACCAAGCTCAGCCTACCGATCTTCCCACCCTCCCGAGTGTCTCCGAGACTTCCACTGTACGCGCATCACATTCGACCTCGACATCTGGTCCGCACTTGACTGTCGCTGATGCCGCCTATTCCAATATCTCATCCCTTATCCGTCCGCTGGTACCACTTCATTTCATTGAGCGAGGCAATCTGAGGGAGGGAGTGCTGCATGGGTCGGCGTTTGCTCACGAGTATGATCTCTTTATGATAGTTTTCAAGTGCGCCTCTTTCCATGAACTCGCACTGTCGCCTGCTTTAATGTTCAAGTTTAACATCTGTCCGTAGAGCGATCCAGCAGATGCTGCCAGTGAGAACCTATCCTATGATACCTATCTTATGATTTCGATCCTCAGCCTCCCACCATTGTCCTCGATGTCCACGTTTTCACGATTTCCGAATCGACAGCACGTCCTGTTGCGAAGTTATCTTCTCCGAGAGACATGACTGACGACAACCCAGCTGCGTCGTAGCCCGCCCAATACTTATCTCTCCCAAATCACATTCCTTTCCGAAGGCACCTTCATGCTCATGCAGAATGACGACCACGCTCTCGAACTGTGCCAAACCACTTGGGGGGACTCGCCCGGTTTGGAGACACTGCGTGCTTGTCCTGCCAGCTCTGCAACAGGGAATATCGTGCATAGGCGTAGAGTGCCAGGGCGACCAAATCGTCGCATCGCAGGATCTTTTCACGCGCTCCGGCCGCCTCCCCTTCGTGAGTGATCCAAACGGGGCAATGCTCTACTTCACCCTCGGCTTCCGACAATCCGTCGGCTTCGATTACCTCGGATCAGTCTCCTGCTGGATGCGGCGCAGCTCTCTATGTGAGTACGCCGCTTGCGGGGGGGATTCAAAAGTATTCCTAGGATGCGTGGGGACCATCGGCGACGCGCTGGCCTGATTGGGAGCACGGACTGGCTCCATGTCGGCCGGGTGGCTCGCGCAGCGCGTCATTCCCCCTCCTGATCGAGGTAGACGCGGGAAACCCAATCGTGATCCGGAACTTCCATCCGGAGCGTGTGCGGCGTGCTCTCGCGCGAAGAAAGGGACCGTCATGGAACGAGGGCCGATTGAAGGTGGTCATTGAGTCGAGCAAGAAGGGAGACGAGTTTCTGAACGGTGTTGTCTCGTCGTGACCTTACGGTGAGGTGACGAATGAGAAGAGGTACGGGTATCATAAGGTACTAATCGACGACGAGCGGATCGTGGGTATCACTGTGCGTGCCTTGCCTGTCTCTGAAATTTTCACTCATTCACTCCCTCTGATCTAGCGTGGCAACGACGACTGGATGCTAGACAACCACTTAATGCTATGATAAACGGGGCCGGGCTTTAATTCTCTATTCCGAACACCAGTCTTCGAACTATCTAGCGGCCTGTAATCTGACCACTTTACACGGCCTCTACTACGCCTCGTCACAACTACGTTTTTTCTACATTCCATTTGTTCTGATTCTGTTCTAACCTCTCAGTGCATGACATACATCACTCGCTAGCCCCCGCACTCCTCTCCTTGAAACGTATTCATCTAGCAACCATTCAGTTTCTCGGCTTCACGGCTCCTTTAGTCGTGTTCGGACGTCTTCGGTCTTCCTTATTTCACTCCACTCTAAAAAGATGCTTACCACTCGAAGGCCAGCTCTCTTCTGGAGCAATTCTCTCTCTTCCATCTTCTCGCGCGAACTCTTCTAGGCTTTCTTCATCTGATCTCTCTTCGCCTGGTCTCTCAACGCCAAACTGGGCCACCATGCCGTCGTGCGTCTTGAAATCTTCGCGTCGAGAAGTCTGTCTCGCCTCTGCTCCTGGAAATCTCTTGCACCTTGCTCGTCGCTCGTCGACGCGGCCTGCTCGCTCAAGCTCGGCGGTCACTCCTTATCTTTCCTCTTGCCTTCTCCGTTTCCATTTCTCGAACCCATCGGCGCGCCGCCTTGCGCACTACATATACAGATAATGATAAGACTAGTAGTCCCGGCCAGATGCAACGACATAATCGAGGGAGTAGTCATAACCGGGTTCCTCCGATAAGAAAACTGGAGCACGAGATGATCTAAGCACGGTCGGTAACACTACATACGCAGCACCTGTATCTATAGTACGTCACTCCAAAAGATTAACTGATTTGGTGTTGGCGCTCAATGGACCACGACTTCCCATACGTTGTCCTCTGACTGAGCAGGGACGAGACCCTGAACGCTGAAGCGTCCGCATAGGAAGTCGATACGTCGGAGGCCCTTCGCCCGCTGAACGGGATCGGTGCCAACGCGGCGCCAGAATGCACGGGAAATCGTCGCCTTGACAGACTCGCTCGTGGCGTTGTACTCGTCAGCCTTGATATGCATGCGGAGGCTGACGTAGATATTGGTGAGAACGTCCTGGACAGTGACAATGGCACTGCCATGAGAGAGGCGAGAGTCTGTACGAACAACGACCATCCAGGAAAGACCACCGACGCGAAGTGTCAGGCAAGGCAACGGCGGTTGCGAGGCGGGTTCTGTGAGAACGGTCGGTGGTAGCTGTAGGTTGGTCTGGGAGTGATGGTAACGTATGTCATACTGCAAGTATGGTGCGACAAGCCAGGGATGGAGGGACACGCTGGAGGGGGGATGGAGGGGTGTACTGGAAGGGGGGTGGAGGGGCAGGGAGGAGTGGGGATGGAGGGAGAGGGCGGACCTAGGATGGTGGGAAACGGTGCGGGGGCTCCTGACGGGAAGGAAGGGATTAGGATGGAGAGGCTCGGTTGGGGGAGGTTGGAGGTTAATGCCGAAGGAGGATAGAGATGCACGCCGGGAGGGGGGATATCGCGGGGACGAGTCTTGCTCTTTCACCTCGATTACCTTTGCATATGGTAAAACTCCCGTAGCCA
>QLOS01006892.1:0-11711 GCA_003313725.1 Russula sp. MG48
AAACCCCAGAGAACACATCATCAATCTCGAGGACCTTCGTCTATGGGAGATCTGGCATACCGGTTATTCCTAGCCACTTCGCCCACCACTGCCGTTTCCTAATCTTAATCTTCTTCCTCCTCCGGTCGCGCAGAAGAGGTGCTCCTTCTGCTTCTTCGCCGCTGATAGAAATAAGATCATCATCGATGGCATCTTCAACAACCTCATCGACCGATTCTCCGTCATCGAGCCCATCCGTGATAGGAGACTCCGGGAGTGGTCTGTCTATCAGTGGATGGCCAAAGTCATCAATATGGCGAACTTCCCAGCAGAGGCACATGACGAGGAGCATTCCCTGCATGATGGCCGGAACTAGGAACATGATCCAACCTGGGGCGCAAAGAAGAAAAGGAAACGTAAGGAGAAGGTAAGATCGTGATGAACGATCCGCGACTTACTTTTCCAGTTAGTACCTGGTCGGGGTCGACGTAAGATATGCTCTCAACTTGCAGATCAGTAAAGAAGCTCACCGGGTCATGATGCTGATTGCCGTGATGGTGCCGCCGGGTGTCTGAATCATCATCATGGGTACGCTGAGCGTGCCGACGAGCTTGAGACGATAGGTATGTACGATCTGTGGGGCATATTACAAGGCAGCGAGAACGTCGGATGAGACACCAAGGAAGGTTACCCAGATATGGAGCTGTGGCCGAATAGGGTCGGAGGGGTCGGAGGGCGAAGACGACAGAAATATGAAAGTAAGGAAAGTACAGAAGGCCCTGTGTTTCAGATATGCGTGAATGATGGTAAGCTTTGGACTCATGAAAGACAGACAAATGTATGAAGACTATCCAGGACAGCAATACAGAGAGACACCAACTGTCCGATTTGAGATTTGTCTTGACACGTTCTGGAGGCTGCAAGTCATTTCCTTCAATATCTAAGGTGAGGCGGAAAGTATATTATGTACAGGACAAGACCAGGAGGGACAGTTAGCTTGTTGAGCCACGTGGAATGGCGAAAGTGACGGACATGACAGAAAATAGGAACCACTGCAGTCCAACCTGGATGACCCCCGCTACGGTCTCGAGGCAGTCCAGAGCGCTCTGGCGCACTTAATAGGCGGTGGTGATAGCTGGATAGAGGCGAGGCCTACTCACGTAGTAGCGACAACATCTGATCGCGGCTTGCTGCATAACAATCCTGGACATGTGATTGAGAACCGCCTTGCAGTGGATGAGGGAAAGGGAGCGAGCGCAAATGTTGAGCATACCAGATGCAGAAGAGGTACTCCCGAGAAGGAGAAACCATGGGCTGAATCCTTCCGAAGAGCCCTTGGTGATGATGCGGTAGTGCTGTTGGACATACCCGAGGCGCTGTCAATAAGAACCAAGAGTCATCTGATCTGCTGGAGTGAAGACGTACTTGGGGCGCATAGGAAATGCAGAGCCCGAGAATGAGGCCTCCTGTGAGAACGTCCGAGAATCAGTCATGCGCCCAGTGCAAGTGGCAGCGCGCGTGAGCGCAGCTATTACACAATGAAGCAGAGGACGCACCGGTGTGCATGTTGAAGACATGGGTGTTAGCGTGGGTGAGTGAGCGTGGGTGAGTGAGTGTCAGTGCAACTGGCAATGGTTGCAGTGAGTTCCGGTTGCTGCCTCGAACTAATCGTGGTCCTGCGAGCCAGACACGTTTGGGGTCCCATGTGATGGTTGAATAGCATATTTAAAACTATGTACAGTTGACTATCTCATACCGCATAACTGAAAATTATGTAGTACGAGAATTTTCTCTGCGTACCAACTGACGCTCGTTCCATAAAAGGCTATACACGTGACATTTATGCACTATGAGGCCATGCGCTATGAGATAGTCAACTGTACTGAAGTCTCTGCATCATGGGGTGCAATACCGGGTTCAACCGAGACCACTGTTCTCGCAATTTGCATTTACTGCACAATGCTCACGAAATCGCAAGGCAAAAACATTCCATCCTCTGTGAAGATTTGAGGAGTGTCCCACAATAATAGACGGGGGGTGCCCGCCGAACAGAATATAGTTCGTCTAGCTACTTGCGTGCTTAAGTACAATGTGTAGACTTGTTTAGATCTCCTTCGGAGCGATTGCATGTGATTCCGAGTTTATCCGAGTGCCCCCTATGAGCATCCGGTGCGCTTCCATCGCGCTCCGCTCCGCTACTCTTCCGGCAGTGCGCTCCGCTCGCACGCTATTCTGCTGGCGCCGGATTGGCCCCTAATATCCTCCCCTTCTCTTGTGAGGTCCTACTACTATCTAGTCTCAGAATAGAAGGATCAGCTCAGAAGACCTTCCGATCTCCATGTTTTGCAATTCCCCACCATTTTGCAACCCAGGGCACGTGATAGGGGATCGCCGTCTGACTCTTGGAGGGGGCTGAAATGGATCCATCACTATCGTCAATCATCATTGTCATGGTCGATATCTATCTGAATGTTCACGGATCTCAAGTCCCCTTCCTCTCTATCCCTGACAGTGACGTTCGGAGGCTGTCTATACACCCATTCAAATGGCTACGATACGTGATGTTCTGTATTTCTGGAGCCCGTGGTGATCTTTCTGCAACGCCGGATAGCCCTTCAGCTTCAGTTGACTATGAAAGCACCTCGTTGGCAGACGTTATATACTACTATAGTCCTTCAGGTAAGGTTTCTTGTTGTGTGTGAGATCATTGCTCACCACGGTCTCCAGAGCAATGTATTTTCGTGGACTATGAAGGTTTACATGATCAAATCACGACTACTAGTCGAACAGCTCGCCGCTCCAATTTCAGAGAGGAAGTCATACGACGAGATGGATTGTCCTGTGTCATCACACGACAGTCTGAACGCGGATGTGATGCAGTACACCTGATTCCCCGGAGCAAAGGCGACGAGGTAATGTTCATGATTGTTCTATGTGACCCTTTGACGACGGTCTGTTCTAGTACATCGATAAGGTTGTCCGAGATCGTTCTCCCCTTTATCACCCTTCAACAACTACAATTTCGGGGATTGATGATATCCAGAACGGAATATTGTTAAATAAGGTGCTGCATACCTCCCTTGCTGAAGGAATGGTCGCTTTCCTAAAGGTGAGAAACTTTGGCGGTTCAGATTTAGGCACTCTTAAAGTGCAACCATTTTTAGACGCCGAATTATGGGCTAGAACCCACTGACATACAAAGACTCGCGCCAGTCGACCAAGGTCCCGCGTCCACGGATCACATCACCCTACAACAATTGAAGAAGCCCGAAGATGATAATCCAACCCGATTGGAGACCTTGACACGCTTGAGACTTTTACATCCTGCTACCGGCGTCCTCCATGGGGCACACATGGATGCCCTGTTCCTGGGCACAGGAGACCCGCTACCCCCTGCCATTATTCTCGATTACCTGTATGGTGTTGCCGCTTACAACTGCTGGAGAAGCAGGCAGGGTGATGATGATGTTCACGCTGTGATGAAGAGTTACCGCAGAGAACATTACGCACATATACCCCCCCGCAGGCCACCAAGTAACGAGGATGACGGCTCTAACGACTTGGACTACACTTCTGGTGGTAACTCTTCCGAAGAACGAGATCGCCCTGACCCTCACACATCACTACGGCAGAGACCTTACATGTCCATAAGGAGGGGGGACATAATGGCGACAGCAATGGACGAGCTGAATTTGGTTTTAATGTCGCTCCAGGGAATTACACCGCAAGGGGTTGCCAACCGAAGGGAGAAGCGCATGGAGGAGGAGGAGCTGAGGGCCCAGGAAGCCAGCCGAAGCAAAGTGATGGAATGGATGAAAACTGGGGTCGTCGGTGGTTCGTAAAATAGCAACGTTTGTGATTACTGCCTATGGTTTCCGCGCATTTTATCCTTGTTTGCAAGTGGTTTTCCCTTCTGCGGAGTCCTTGACACTGTCAAACAATGAGCCTTTCTCACGCCATGTCAATTCAAACGTTGCACAGCCTATCATACTATAGCAATTCATAATTTCGTGAAACCACAGGTTTTTTTGCAGCTGTGTGGCACGGGAATATGTGACTTGCTACACTTTGAGGACTCTACTGTAGATCGCCGGGTTCGACCTGTCACGGCCCGGATCTGCCACTGGCAGCGATCCGACAATCATCCAGCGACGTCAGGCCCACAATTGAAACGGGAGGATGTCGACCCTAGTCAGGGTAGGGCATCCCTGGATGGCTACTATGCGCTCTAACTGTACAACAACTCGTTATTCACCTTCCCCCGGAGGAAACATCCATGGGTGTGTGACGCCCTTCCGAGTCTGTAATCAACTAATCATTCGTAAACTTTTGTACAACTAGAACACGATGGCACTGAAGATGATGCCGATCACTTGCTAGTCCAAGGATATTCCCCCTTCGACAGGAGAGACTTTCCAGGAGGCTATATATCACGCTTCAACCTTTACAAAAGTCGCATGGGAAAGGTGCCTTGACAGGATACACTGGCAAGTGCGTGTCATATCTCTGTCTACTCGATACTCGTGTTGAAAATTGGGGTCTAACATATTGTAAACTCCCTTCATGTTGTGAATGAAATTGTCCGATGCGTGCACCTTGCAGACGACGAGGTCCTTCCCGAGTTGGCATACGCTGAGCTACCTGTCGTTGCGGTACCAGGTGCGTCTTCCTCTACTGGGGGAATATAAATATACAACATTATTTAGCAATGAGTAGGCTACTCAAGAGCCCAAAGTTTATCGTCAACGTTGGTAGTCAACTTGAGGCAAATGAAGTTGAGGAAATCGCCACCGGGCTCGTACATCACCCATCTTTACACATCCGACTGCCCGAATATCATGTCCTCCATGAAAGCTCTAATCACCGGGTTTGTGGATCGCCCGACTGATGGCCAAGACAGTGAGGCATACAGTTACAATATCACACCCGTGGATTGAGCGTTGTGCTCTCAGTAAAACGAAAACCCGCGACGTCGCTGGCTAATGACATTGAACTACTACTCAAGGTCTGGCACGGCGTTCTCCGGGATGCCATTTGTAGGTTGTGTGTTCATACGTGGGGGCGTGCGGCATTGACATCTCAGAGGGCCCTGAGGCCCCGCCGCAGCTAGTAGTCTTCCTTCACGAGTTTGAGCAATTTGATCAGTCCGTCATTCAGGATGTGTTCTGCGTCTGCAGGCAAGCGACGATCCCTTGGATTACGACGTCGCTCATCGAAGTTGTAGCTCTTACGTGCTACAGCTTTCCCTAATCTTTATCCTCGCACTGTCGCCACCACACCCCTCCTTTCTCCATGCGACATTTCCACAGTCCGTGTTATCTCTGCTTCGGGTGGATGCATTCACAGTTCCATCAGGAACTGGCTTTCTGGAGAGGGTAGTTACCGAGGTGTGTGAGAATTTAAAGCATTCACGTGGTTACCATGCAGCATAATCAATCGATCCCTCAGACGTTCTTCGAACTTGATTTTGAGCCTGACGTATGGTTGGTCCAACAACTCTCGACTTCCTAACCGATTTTTACTGTTGTAACTCCGCTTCCGTTGAAGGAGTGCTGTTGATTCTGCAACTTGCTCATCTAAGGCATTTCGATGAGCCCCTGACCATCTTCGTGCAAGATGAACTACTTGGCTCTTCGTCTGCTGATCTCGCCATCAAGAATCTCTCTGACTCTAACGCGGCTCCCTTCCTCAGGCTCACCTCGCTATTTTCCTGGTCTTTTGCTCCCCAGGAATTGGCATCTAGCGATGAGGGCTGGCCTGTGGATGACGTTTCCGGCCTATTAGCTTCCATAGCCGAGGAGCGGGCAGGCTTCTTCTCTCACTTGTACCAGCTAAAGCTCGCTTTTGGAATGATGCGCGAAGTACGAGTAATGCTTGATCTAGGAGAAGGGAAATACCTCGGGGCGATGGCAGAGTCTGTTTGCGCATTCTTCTCTGTTTCCGTGTCTCGATTAGTGTTTTGACTCGGTGCGTACCCAGGAAGCTGCCTGGGGAGAAGCTCCAGACGTTGCTGCGGGAGTTGCGATCGTTCCTTGACGAGCTTCCTGATTGCCTAGACAATGTCCGAGCAGTGCGGCAGCGCGTGGTGACCACCGCCGGATTGCCCGAGGGCGGCTGGGAGGGCACCTCCGACCCGTCACCCATATGAGTTTGGAGATTGGCTTATAGGGTACTTCCAGTGAGTCTCTTCCAGCAGCCGCGGGAACTCCTTTGCCGCAGGCTGATGCCAAAGTCCAGAGAACACACCATCAATCTCGAGGACCTTCGTCTATGTGAGATCTGGCATACCGGGTCAACCCCGCTCCCCTCTGAGGTTCGGCACTCTTTCTGCACCTCCCTCCCTTGTTCTCTCTTTGTTTCACGCGTTCTTGTTGACTGGAAGATGCACGTGCAGGCGCGGCTCATGCGCGCGCTGCACACGTTGGACTTCATCGGGCTCGTCAAGTACACTGGATGGAAGGCGGACCATGTTATGCGAACGGTGTATGATATGCCGGAATAAAGCACCCTCCGGCTTTCAGACCCAAACGAAAACCGACAAACAAAAAGAAGGCAATAGAACGGCGTAAATTACTATCATGATGTACAACGGAGCGTGTGTTCATGTGAATTTATGTCGGCGTGAAAGGATCACTTGGTCGTTCCTAGCCACTTGGTCCACCACTTCCGTTTCCTAATCTTAATCTACTCCCCCCTCCGGCCGCGCAGAAGAGGTGCTCCTTCTGCTTCTTCGCCGCTGATAGAAATAAGATCATCGTCGATGGCATCTTCAACAATCTCATCGGCTAATTCTCCGTCATCGAGCCCATCCGTGATAGGAGGCTCCGGGAGTGGTCTGTCTGTCAGTGGATGGCCAAAGTCATCAATATAAAGTCTGCGCTGGCGAACTTTCCAGCAGAGGCACATGACGAGGAGCATTCCCTGCATGATGGCCGAAACTAGGAACATGATCCAACCTGGGGCGCAAAGAAGAAAAGGAAACGTAAGGAGAAGGTAAGTTCGTGATCAGTAAAGAAGCTCACCGGGTCATGATGCTGATCGCCGTGATGGTGCTGCCGAGTGTCTGAATCATCATCATGGGTATGCTGAGCGTGCCGACGAGATTGAGACGATAGGTGTGTACGATCTGTGGGGCATATTACAAGGCAGCGAGAACGTCGGATGAGACACCAAGGAAGGTTGCCCAGATATGGAGCTGTGGCCGAATAGAGTCGGAGCGGTCGGAGCGAAGACGACAGAAGTACGAAAGTAACGAAAGTACAGAAGGCCCTGTGTTTCAGATACGTGAAGATGGTAAGCTTTGGACTCATGAAAGACAGACAAATGTATGAAGCTTCCAGGATAGCAACACAGAGCGACGCCAACTGTCCAATTTGAGATTCGTCTTGACACGTTCTGGAGGCTGTAAGTCATTTCCTTCAATATCCAAGGTGACATATTTGAGGTGAGGCGGAAAGCATATTGTGTAGAGGACGAGACTGAGAGGGACAATTAGCTTGTACAGCCACGTGGGGTGGCGAAAGTGACGGACATGACAGAAAATAGGAACCACTGCAGTCCAACCTGGATGGCCCCCGCTATGGTCTCGAGGCAGTACAGAGCGCTCTGCCGTATTCAATAAGCGATGGTCATAGCTAAATATGGGCGAGGCCTACTCACGTAGTAGCGACAACATCTGACCACGGCTTGCTGCATAACAATCCTGGACATGTAATTGAGAACCGCCCCACAGTGGCAACAAGGAAGAGGGAGCGAGCGCGCATGTTGAGCATACCAGATGCAGAAGAGGTACTCCCGAGGAGAAAACATGGGCTGAATCCTTCTGAGGAGCCCTTGGTAATGATGCGGTAGTGCTGTTGGACATACTCGAGGCGCCGTCAATGAGAATAAAGACTTATCTGATTTTCTAGAGTGAAGACGTACTTGGGGCGCATAGGAAATGCAGAGTACCTTGGAATGAAACTTTCCCGACTGAGGAATCATAGCCCCTCCACCTGTAAAGAGATGCTGTCTCTGAGTTCTACATAGCCACCGTAGGGGGTAGAGAGTCAACTAATGTAGATGGGTCCTTCAGGCTGTCTGTCTGTCAGAGGTTCAGCAAAATGCGCTCGTGGTGACAAGCGAGCGCCCAAGCTGAGAACTTTTTCGGGGTGGCTTCGTGAAGTGCACCCTACCTTTCAACAGTATCTACTGTAACTGTAAGACCCTGCAAATTGAGGTGGGCTACCTCTGATCCAGCGTCCTCGTCCAGGTACGTAGATTATGTGTTTACCTTAAATAGCAGGGTTTAATCAAAGTTTGCACCGGACCACCGTTCGAGAATTGTTGGTCATGTGTAGGATAAGATATCGAAAGGGATGGGACCTCCTCGCTCAGTGTGGCATTGTGGCTGAGATAAACCATCCCTTCAGTTTAGCTGCGGTCTGCTGCGGTCAATAGCCGAGTCGTTAAAATATCGATACAGCACAGTCCCCTGACAAAAGTTTTGACCGGTCAATTGAATATTGGCTGAGGTTCGCACCCAAAAATATGATCATGTGACCGGCCAAAACTTTTGTCAGGGGGCTGTACAGCGCTCGCCTCCCACAGTCCCACGGTTATGGTCACGCGCGAGAACTATTCTTGCGACCTTTCTACAAATGGCAGTGCAAGCGGTGACCGAACGTGCTTATCAATTGAACTAGCCGTAGTATACAATGCAACCTCGAAGCTCGAGCCAACTAGAGCACAAGTCCTTACGGACATCTCAGTATACAGTATTCCACCTTTCTCAACCCTAAAATGTAACAGTGGGGTGCAATCGCGTCTCTCATTCCATTCCTTTCATCGTGATGCAGCGGAATTGCCAAGTCTCTTGGCGCAGTCTCTTGGCGCGCCCAGAATATTACATTGTAAGGTTAGGGCTCCCACAGCCTCATGCCAGCAATGTATAAAACACCTCACTCCCGGTGATGCGCCACTCAACTCACCTTCAGTCGTATTTCTATCTGTCCACACCGAATAATGTCGACTGGCAGTGTTGCTTACCCCCCTACCGCGCATCTGTACCAAGATGAGGCAGCGCAAAAGCCAGCTATCACAAACGTTCAGCCACGCGCTGGGGCCAAGATGACTGTTGGGTCCGACAATGACGGGGCTCGAAGCGGAAAGGCTGAACGTCTACGGGGCGGTTGTATACCGTGTCCGGTATGTATCGTATCGCTGGTCTATGTACGCCTGTCCCTGCTGACTGGTACTTTCAGGACGGAAGTGTGTGTTGGATCATCCCCATACCATGTTGCTGCTAGATCCTGTCAGACGAACACACGGGATCTACCCACCAACGCTCCCACACGCCGTAGTAATCATGGGCCTAGCGGACTTTCTCACGTGGACACCGTGATGTATAGTGTGTATATATTTCGGAGGTGGAGGCGGTACAGTATGGAATGTAGTACTGTAGACGTCATCCTGTGGTTGTGCTTCGATCGTGTCATCACTGATTATGAATGTATGTTGCTCCAAGAACCCGTGATAGACGCGTCTGTATTTGGACAGTGTTTGGCTCACTGAATAAGGCCGAGTGCTCTATCTACGCAGCGTTGAACCGCAACGTTCAACATCCACATTACGAACATCTATACACGATACGCCGATACGGCATTTACGCTCTTTTAACAAACACGATCTGTCATGTCTATCTTCACTCGTACCTCCCTCGTAATCATCGCTATTTCTGCTCCTGCCCTAGCCATCGGCAACCCCGGCTACTATTACCCTTCATACTACCCACCTTACGATTCCCACAAGCAGAACAGCCCGCCAGACAGTGGCGATTCCTCGGGGGTTGCCAAACTTCATGTGCTTGAGTACAAACGTCCCAACACGGCCACCCCGACCCAACCAGGGCCAGCTTACGCACCGCCTCCCTATGTACCCCCCGTATATGGTCCTCCCGTGGCTTATAAACAACCTACCTACAACCCACCTGCTGTTCCCACCCTTCCGGCCCAGAACCTTCCTGTTGTCGGCGGGCATCAGGCACCTAATATACCTGAGGTCCCCACTTTGGTAGATAACCCGCCGATCGAACACACAGCTCCCACCCAGGCATCCTACAACCCTCCGGCCGGGTATAATCCGGCATATAGCCCTGAGTACATCCCCACGTACAATGAGCCATCGCCTCCGAAATGGGGCCACGGGAAGCCGTCCCCGCTGCCAAACAGTTATGACAGGCGCAATGCACCACGAGTTGCCCGTACGAAAATTGGCAAGAACGTTAAGGCCACTCTTCCGAAAGAAGGACATACTCGTCGCTTTCCGTTGTTGAAGAAGAGACAACAGGTCGGACAGCATACTGTCGTGCCAGTAACCGTGAACATGATATCAGTCGGGGGTCATGCGTCGAGTACTAGCACCACGCTGACAACAACTACTGCCAATGCGCTGCCAGCTAGCCCGTCACCGTTCTCTCCTGGAATCAAAGTTGACACCTCCCAATCACTAAGTAATTCGGCAGCAACGATGTCAAGCTCAGGGGCATCGATCGCACCGGTGTCGTCATACTGGGAGGGACAACATCATGCAAACCTCGACGCTGGCCAGTCTGCGTCTCACAGGAACAAGGCTTCTGTCGTTGCTTCCGTTCTCAGTATCATTGTTGGCTTGATGGTACTCGTCACCATCGTCAAACTCACTAGCAATGCGCTGCGCAGACGCAAACACCCAGTAGGACTTGGAAAGTACGAAGAGCATCTCAGCAGCAAGGAAGGGCTAATCCCGGATATGTGCGACAAAGTACATTTCGATACTCACGATGTTATCGTCACTTGTCCGGACGGCTCGGAGATATCACCGCTTTCTCCCCGTCGTGGTGATTCACCATCTCCGCCACCATTTCCCCCCCGTGTAATGGCTTCTAGTCTGCCGCCGACACCGATGCCAACATTTGCGCCTCCTCCTACACCCGCAAGTCCATTGGCGATGCCATACGTGAAGCTCTTGTCCCCAACAGTCAATCTCGCGCAGCAGAATCTCGTGCAAAACAGAGCCTCTGCAACATCGGAGACTATGTCAGTGTCTACAACTACAACGGACATCTCTGTGAGACGGTCAGCTTCGGATGGCGAGGGCCTGGGAAGACTATTGTCTCACCGTCGCATGCGTAGCGCGCCCGGGTCTGTCGTTTGGAGCGCGCGTAGCAGTCGCGCAACAGGCAAATTTACGTCAGGAATAAGTGGTGAGGAGGGCTATTGGGATTCGGTGGACGTCTGTGGGTCGGAGAGTGTTAGCCGTATGGCTTGTAGGTCATCAAGGGGGAGGAGCGTCGCGATGAGTGTCATGTGGTAGGCCGTAAGGCTGGGAACCGGCTCTTTTTTCCCTTTGCAAGTAGATGCTTGGACTGAGAAATGTGTGTTGTTTGTATGGTACTGTAACGTTTCAATGGAGAACGTGCGCGTCCACGTGATGATTGAAACTTGACGCGACGACGCGTGCCATAATCGCGCGAACCGCCGCCAGCGGTAAATTAAAAACAGACCGAACCTTTTACTTGTGCTTGTACTCGTTACAATGGCGTACCCGAAAACACCCACTCGTCACCGTTCCCGTTCAGATGTTGCAAAGACACCAGTAACCCCGTCTCTCATCTTTGGTCTCAACAATATCGCCATCTCCTCTCCTACCACTAAAACAGGCGGTGACAAAGCATCCAAATATTCCCTCGCCGATATCAGCAACCCTTTCCTTTC
>QLOS01006922.1:0-11705 GCA_003313725.1 Russula sp. MG48
AGTAATGTTCGTGCTTTTGAGAAGATACGACTGTGCCCTGACATACACCTTGGGATGTGCAGTGCAACTACTGGCGGAGAAGGTGGGGGGCGGGGACACAACGGTGGTGTATGGGAGTGGACTTCGACGGTGTGGGACAAATACGAAGGATTCGAAGCTTCGTCGCTATATCCCGGATTTTCGGCAGACTTTTTCGACACTCATCATAACGCTGTGGTAAGTGGAAAACTTCGGTCTTTTCCTGCATATGTTCACGGGATGGTCTCAAAGCTTGGTGGGACGTACGCAATGATACCGCGTATAGCAGAACGCCGCACAGCGCGGAACTGGTTCCAAAGGAATTATCCATACGCGTGGATCGGCGCTCGAGTTGTGTATGATGTGACGAAGTAAACCTCAGTTGGGCAGCTACGGAGTGGAGAAGTTTACAGATGCGGAAAAGTGTATTTGTTCAAAAATCTACGCTTCTGATATCAATACTTGTGGATGCTATTTGTTGTCTCGGCTTGTCACGTGCGCCGAAGTCGCAGTACTACGTATGCTGCACCCCATAATTATTTGACTATCGTCGCAAATTCCTCCGTGCGACGGTATCTCACCGTTCCGCAAAGAAGACCGCAGAGCCCTGGTAGAAGCTAGAAAAGCACCTGAGCCTGAGGTCCCTGGACCTATCAGCTCAGCCACAATCTGGAGGCGCATCAGCAATGTATTGGATGGACAAATTTGGGTTCTCGGCCCCATATTTTTCCGCTCAAGGAGAAGGCTGGTAGGAGGGGAGAAAATCCAAGGACTCGGTGGCTGATGAGAGAAGGCACGGTGAGGATCTCGCAATGAATGAATTTCAAGAGCCCGTGTGATCGGAGTTTGGAATCTGAATCTACAGCGGCGTCAAGGTCTCGTCTCGTATAGTTTCTGGTTGTCGTGCTACGGCGGACTCTCAAGTCGATGAAGTTCTCTCAATTCTAGAAGTTCTTACGCTCATGGCCTGGCCCTGAGCAGGGTACGGTGGCGCAAATTCTCTGGGCTTAGTAAACTCGAGATGGTGAGAGGGGCCTGCTCATTCACAACCTTGGTCATAGGTACGAATTTGATAAGATGGTGCGACAAGGGACGATTACCCAGAGTGTCCATTCTGATGGTGGCTGGCATGGCCAATCCCCTTTGAGTTCGAGCCTGAGTTGATTGGAAGCAGTCAAGGAAGGTCTCCCTGGTGCTAGAACATGTTGCACTGTTCCATGCCGTCTAGGCCATCATCAGACACGCCAGAGCAGCCGAAGTCAAGGTACTATTGTGTTGTGTTCTAGATCTCTGCTTTCGCCACCGCCATGGCTACTGTGCTATGGGGGGTCTAATAATAACGCGTTTGTGAACTTAGATCTGCATCTACGCCTTCAAATGCACAAAGGACCCGTGTCAAGTAGCTCAAGGAGCGCGTGCGGATGACGCAGGAAACTTCTAGAGAGCTGCGGTTGTGGTCATCGCAGACTCCATCTTCCTCCTCCCAGGAATGGGGGGATAGTTTAGAAATCCCGATTCTCGGGCATTCTTGCGGTAGTAGCAGTTGCACAGTCTGGCAGGCTCCTCTCCCTCTCCCTTTCAAGTTCTTTTCGTTCGTGGTTTTTTTTTCTTTGTCCATGCCTCTTTTCCGTCACGATATGGATGTTAGATATCGGTCACGGCGTTGCGCACAATCGTGACCGACTGCCTTCAACGATCGCACCCAATGTGCTACTAGTGTGTTTCCTCATATGCGGGCTGATTGCGGTCGATGCGGTCCTGTTTAAGTTGCTCTCTGCTACCCGAGTCTTTCTGCACCATGCTCCAACAGTAATGGTACAATTTCGTGGTATCCGTTCTCTGTAACACGTCTGATCCACCTTTCCTTCCAGTTTTACTCGTATATCACATCCGCCCCATGACCAAGTAGTAGCCGCACCAACTCGTACTGCGACACCATCATGATGAACAATGGAGTCCTGTTAGAAATGCTTTCTGCGTTCAAGTTCACGTCGGCTCGGTACTCCAGGACAAGCTGCGCGTCTTGGTACGTCTGATCCGACATTTGTAGTGCAATGGCGTCCGATTACAATTACCTCCAGCATTGACATCGACGTTATGAAGATGTAGAACCCAGATGTGAAACTTGAACGCCATTGTTACGATAGTCTAGCTGATTACATAAATATCTTTATACTTTATATTCTCCCAGTGGATGACTTACCGAAATTTATTTTTTATGATTTTATGGCTGAGTACGAAAAATAACCGTATTTCTCCGAAGAACCCCCTCGCTTACTTTGGGGCGTGCGTGATGCGCACTCTAAATGGAGCTAATTGGCGATGCGATTATCTTCACTGTCATTTACTTCGGTTTCCGGGCCGGCTGTTTGTTCAGTCACCACAGTAGCGCCTCCGAGTCACAAATGCAGCATTTCTCTTTCAATCAAGGGCGAGCAGGGACAATTTATAAACGTACCGATTGCATGAGAGCTGTCAACTCACTGGTCTCCCATGTCGGCCTTCATCATTGACGTCCGCCTGAACGATAAGACTTCTAACGGCCAACCCAACATACACGACGAGGTCGTCAAGGGTCTCTCCCGACCTGTGAACCAGAAGACCCTTCCTACGATCCTACTGTATGATGAGGAAGGTCTTCGTATTTATGACGAGTTCACCACTCATGCCCACGACTACGGCTACTACTTATTTCTTGCGGAAGAAAATCTTTTCAAGAGCCACGCACATGACATTGCCAAAGTCATGTACGAACGACACGGAGGTGGCAACAAAGGACGGGTCGAGAGTGTTATACTTGAGCTTGGTTCTGGGTGAGTCCTGGCCTCCATTCTACCCCCTACTTTCGTGTTATTACCTTGCCCTCTTTTATTGCGCCCTTTCCTTGCATATTCACCAACGCGTTGATGACCGTCGAAGTGGGATCTTGTGTAGCTCTTCGCCGTCTCCTCCATTGAAAGGTCGTAACCTACCTTTTCTCATGGAAGATACATGGATGACATTACCACTTTTCCATATTATTGTCCCCCGCGTTGTTACACATACCACTTACACGGGGCTTATAAATTAGTTCCTTGCGCAAAACGACCCACCTTCTATCTGGACTCTCAAAGGTAGTACCTGAACGAACAGCTGCCGCACCAGTTACCTATTATGCGCTTGACATCGTGCGAGGCGAGCTGGAGCGCACCCTTGACCAACTCGCTGCGTCACCGGTTGGGCTCGAGATGCAGGGCAAAGTTGACACATGTGGGCTCTGGGGCACGTTCGAAGGTGGACTCAGCCTTGCGGCGGAGGGGGGACTGGGAGGACGTGAGGCAACGTCGGCGGCTGTTCTCCGCTCACGGTCGCTGAGTTCCGATGGTGCCACCGCTCTGCCTTCCCCCCCTTCCTCATCAGTGCAAGATTCGATCGAAACGGTCCTCCCTATTCCAGACGCGGCGACCCCAGAGACGCCGTTACACCTTCTATTCCTCGGCTCAGCAATTGGAATGTTTCCACGCGGCGAAGATGTTGCGTTCCTTAAGGCGCTCCCTTTGCGTGCCGGCAAGGGCGACACGCTTCTTATCGGGATTGATCATTGCACTGATAGTGCACGGATCAAACGCGCATATGATGCGAGCATCAGGCGTCGCTTTATCTTTAATGGTCTCAAAAGTGCCGGCAGAGCTCTGGGAGATGAATCCCTGTTCGTGCGAGAGAAGTGGGACTTTTTCGGCCGCTACAATGCGGAAGAACGTGCGTTGCTGCCTCGAGAATCGGTTTCCGTAAAAGGTCGCTAACGCCCAGGTTTGGATTATTCTTCGGTGGGTTTAGACCGGTATGAGACGTATAGTCGCTCACGGGTCGCGCAGACGGTGCGCGATCCACAGACGAAGGCTGATTTTACGTTCCTTGAGGACGAGCTTGTCATGTTCGCAGTGGCTCATAAGGTCTTTCTCCACTGACCTGAGCTACGAGACGCAAACTGACAAATATTGCAGTACACCAAAGAAGCCACACATCGCCTTTTCATCGAAACCAACCTGCGACCAGTGAGGTGCTGGACGGATCCGGACCCTAGTTATTCCCTCTGGCTTCTTGAACGCCCGCCTTTCAATTTTCGACTACTTCGATCTCCGGCCTCAGCATTATCAAACACGCCGTTTGGCGTACCTACACTAGAAGACTTTCAAGAAATGCGGGCAGCATGGGATTTTATTACAACCGAGATGATTCCGGATTCGATGTTGTTTGAAAAGCCGATTGATTTGAGGCACATTTGTTTGTTCTATATGGGCCATATCCCGACATTCCTCGACATTCAATTGTCGAATCTCTTGGATGAACCGAACACTGAACCTGAGTATTTCAAAGTTCGTCAATCTCCCACGTTTTCCTTGGTGACATGCTTACACTCAACGCAGGATATCTTCGAACGCGGTATTGACCCGAACGTGGATGATCCGACCCAGTGCCATGTAGGTTGCTGTGCTCAGAGTTCATGTTCTCATGCACCACAACAGCCGCACCCGGAAGTCCCTGAGAAGGAAGAGGACTGGCCTTCGCATGCAACGATTCTTGATTTCAAGAAACGTGTCAACGCTCGGCTATCAAAACTTTACGCAGAATTAGAATCCGGGATTCGCCAGCTGACCCGCAAAGTAGCCCGTGTACTATTCATGGCCCTTGAACATGAGGCCTGGCATACCGAGGTTGGCACCTATATCATCATCAGACATCTCTTGTCGGCTCTGACTGGAACCATAGACACTCCTCTATATGCTTATACAGCGCGTGGGGACAGGCACGATTTCGCCGTCCGTAGGCGGATTCGCCACCCCTGGTTGGGAATCCCTCGCCGAGGCCTGGGATGCTGCTCCGGCACCCATCAATACTACTGTCACGCTCGGACCTACCACGGTCGAGCTTGGTCACGACGATGATGAGGCTCATGACGCGTCCCTCGATGTGAAGGACCACGAGTTTGGGTGGGATAACGAGCATCCGCGGCGCAAGGTTGATGTAGGCGAGTTCCGCATCGAGTGGCGTCCTGTGACCAATGGCGAGTTCTACGAATTCTGGAAAGCGGCGGAAGGGAACGTACCGATGCCCAAGTCATGGATGATGGATGATGGCAACATTATGGTACGCAATTTACCTTCACCCTTACTTTGGCTCGACTGATATTTTCCGCAATTATTCAGGTCCGCACACTGTATGGACCGGTTCCGATGAAGATAGCCCACCTATGGCCTGTCGTTACTGATTACAATAGTCTCTCGGCATACGCGACCGATCGCGGTGGACGCTTACCGACGGAGGCCGAACTCCGACTTTTCTTCGACAAGTTCGAGATCAGTTATGAGGAAGGGCGGAACGTTGGGTTCCGTAACTGGCATCCCGTACCGTGAGTACTGTTCTTACTCTTGCGAAGATACGATTGTGCCCTGACATACATCCTCGAATGCTCAGCGCCACGACTGGCGGAGAAGGTGGGGGGCGGGGACACAACGGTGGTGTATGGGAGTGGACTTCGACGGTGTGGGACAAACACGAGGGATTCGAACCTTCGTTGGAGTGTCTCGGATTTTCAGCAGACATTTTCGACACTCATCACAATACCGTGGTACGTGGCAAACGATTATGTTACTGTTTCTCGTGCATGTGCTGATGGGATGGTCTCAAAGATTGGTGGGTCGTACGCAACGACACCGCGTCTGGCAGAACGGCGTACGGTGAGGAACCGGTTCCAACGGAATTATGCATATGCGTGGATCGGCGGCCGAGTTGTGTATGACGCGACGGAGTAAACCCGGTTGAGCAGCTGCGTGGAGTATAGAAGTTTAGAGGCGCGAAAACAGCGACCCAAACTGTATTTACACAGAAATCTATGCTTCTGATATCAGTCCTTGTAGATGCCTATTTCGTTATTTGTGTTAGGGTCCGCCCGGACCCGGATGACGTCGGCGACGCCCGGCGCGCGCTCCCACAATGCCAAGTGGGCTCCGGACCCGGCACGCACGTTCTGCGCCCCCGGATGCGCCGCTTCCGCGCGAAAACGCGGCCCATTCCTCCCTCCCCTTCGTTCCATGGCCCCCGAGGTGCCCGCTACTCCGGCGTGCGGCGAACCCTCCCACCGCCGCCTCCGGGGCAGGGTGCCTGGATGTGCTACCAAAGCCGCGGCACACCCGAGCCCCTCTGTGCCCCCGGAACGCGCCTCCGCACGATCCTTCGCTTTTTTGGTAGTTGTATTAGGTAAATGCCTGTCAGGGGACCGAAGAAATAAGTATATTTTTGGTGTTATTTTACAAGTAACTTGAGTAAGCGTAGTATTTGTGCTTTAGTAAGCGAAGTTTTTAAAAAGGAACTCTATATGGACATTGATGACTAACAATAAACAAGTTCTGAGATTGAAATGAGAGAGAACGCGTTCGTGACGAACGAGCGTCTAAAATTGGGCCTAAACTACTTTGAGAGCGTGACCTGGTGCGATTTAGCTCAAACTTACGATGTGTGATGGCGGTCACCATGATCTAACCGCAAAAGGAGAAAATTGGTCGACAAAGAGACCTTGCTGCAAGCAGCAAGGTAATTACTGTAAAACTTCATTATACCTCCATAGCGCATACAATTAATTGCAGGGCCCTTTGGAGCCTATCCAATCATGCCACAGGTCCTGTAATCAACATTGCCGCCCAAATACACTCTAAGGGTGGGACGAAAATGTTGGCACAGACTCGGAAGTCACGCAAATAATAACCAAAGTTGTCGAACAAGGCCTAGGTCCACTATCACATCCCCCCTTCACTCTACTTTTTCCTGTGACGTTCCGAGTATTAATACCTGGTACATAACGGCAGGAAAATCTTTCACCCACCTGCCACTAAACGGACTCTCACCTTCGCCACGCCTACCGTCCCGCGCCCTGTAGCTCCGTAAATCCACTTGAAAATGGTCGTCTTTGCCCTGGTGAACAGCGAGAAGGGCGGTGGCTATTATATCGCGTCAAACAGAACCTTGATGGGGTGGTGAGTCAGATCACTTGTTTTTGTACATCGAGTTGTAATGCAATATCTAGGAGGGGTCTCCCTCATGATTTGGCACATGAGATAGAGGATGCACGACAAAAGGACGAGGAGGTAGGGGAGGTATCGATCGGACTTGACGGCGACTGGTTCCTCCGCACCGACAGGCGGCATGGTACGTCCAGTCCCACGAATATGCGCTCGCATTTCGATCGAGTTTGTCCACCCTTGACTGAAACGATACTACAGCCTACAAAAAGCAACACGACCAAGTGGGGTCTATTTCTAACGTGGAGCTCTTCGCGCAGTTCGCCCAAAAGGGCGGCATGGACCTGGCGAACCATGCGATCCAGTTCTTCTCCTTCGTGCCAGACCCAACGGGCTATGTGACCGTATTTCACAAGGTGGACGGCTCGCTCACTAAATGCGTGTGGCACAACGTCCCACCAAAGCTCGATGGACTTCTGGAAAGAGAGGCATCTAAAGGCGTCCGCCAGGTGGCCGTAGGTATGAACGGCTCATATGTTGTGATACTGAATACCGGAGTCGTATGGTGGAACGGGGTACCCGAACCACTGCGTCAATTATTGGAGGATGCAGAGAAGAGGGGTCGTAGAATTGTGGTGAGCATCACGGCTTTTGCTGGATGGGACTGGGAGGTTTTTTTATTTGTTGATCTCTTGCCTCTTTCCCAGACCGTCGCTCTCTCCCTCATCTCAGCGAGCTGGTTTTTCATCGAATTCGCCGATGGCGCTACGAAATACACACTCCCCCCAGATTGGCACGACTCTGTCAACGGGTACACCGCGCTAGCTGCGCGCAATAATGGGCCCAAGATTGTCACCGCCTACAACTCCTCCGGACCGTTACCGTCCTCATTGCCTTTCTCTCCACAGCCTGGACAACCCGGATCGTTTGGCGCCGGCTCCGGTTACACTCCTTTCGCATCGAACCCGAACCCTCCGCCTGCGTTCACCTGCCCACCGCCTCCCTCGTACTATTCCGCCAACGTATACAATGCGGCGCCACAGCCACAGCCACAGACGACGGCGACCCCGCAGAACAATAACACCAAGGTTGAGCAATCGGCGGAGTTCTCAAGGTCGCGTCCTCCGTCTAAGTACCCCTGCTCATGAGTGGCGCTGGTCTTCCACCAATAGGATTCGGAATCTGCTGATCCCGTCGGTCTGGTTCAGCGGATGCGGTGCGAATTGCTTTAAGAACATTGGTGCAACCACTCTAATCTCAGTCTGAAATCTCGGAGGGATGATGAATGTTCACGATCCGCTCGTGGCCGCTGCCCCCGGAGATGCCACGGCACACTCGGTATCACCTCCTACACATTTACGTCCGTGCCTTCGGCACGGGCTGCAAGACTTGTATCACCTCCTTCCTATGTTGCCTCGTGCCTACCTACTCACCCCATAATATTTTTATTCTCACCAACCTGCGTGGCTCGCTTACTGTACCTTTCTCTTTCTCTGTGCATCATGCCCCACTTACGGACGGGCCTTGTTTGGTTTGCGGTTCATTACTTCTAGGCCCTCCTTCAGCTATGTATAATACTTCTACGCGGGCATCGTGCCTTCTCTCAGAAGGCCGATGCACTTGTTTTTCTACTTACAGGTTGCCACTGTACGCCTCTCGTTCGCTGTATCAGGAGCAGAGGTCCTCAGTGTTCTTGAAAGTCGTTCCATGCTCCTACCTCAATTGCTTTAGCTGTCACCATAGTTGCCTCGTTTGCTCCCCCTTCTCCTCTGTTGGAATAAATAGTCGAGCTCACTCGGCACACGCGCACATGGAACCTCTTAGTTCACATGAAAATGATCTGAACTCTTATTCTGCTCTCCAGAGCCGCGCACCGTGCCCGTATACTTACAGGTGTCCCGTCCTGTTCGTGGATTGAAATGCCCGGGACTTTTTTTTTTCTGACAACACCGAACCACGGGAGCAGAGAGGTGCTTCAAGAGGTGTTGGGCAAGGGGCAATCCAGTACTATGTGGAATGTGTGCAAGCAGAGCAGACTAGCAGAGCAGAATGCAACAAGGAGCTGTAAGGTCAGCGTGTGCGCTGCCCTCGTGAATCGCACGTTTCGTACCCTTCGCCCTCAAAACCGCTGACCTCGGTGATGCCGCAACAACCCTCGCACCTCGGCGCGCCACCAAGGCCATCGCCCCCTCACCCCCTGCCCCGCTCGCGTGCTTAATGCCACCACCTGCCTCGCTTATTTCTTTGTTTCCCTTTAGACTACCTGGCTGTGTCGCCTCGCGCATCGCTTAGATCTTGCGCCTCGGCCAGCTACGCCCCTCGTGTTCTCATTGTCTCGTCTTTGTTCTCGTCCGTTTATGGTAATGACTCGTTAATTTCCTGTCGCCTCGTGCACAGATCCCTGCGGCGCCCAGTGACGATATTCTGAGGGCGCGCGCGCTTGCCTAATTTTTGGACTGCCTGGTTTCCCAGGTTTCTCGGTTCTGAGTTCTCGTCTCGATCCCTCTCGTACGTTCCTACCTTTCTCTGTCGATCTCACGCGTCCCCCCTTTCATATCTCGTGTTACGCGCCCGGCCTGACTTCACGGTTCTGAGCCCTCGTCTCGACTGGTTTGTGCCATCTGCGCTACTCTACCCTTTCTGCGTCGACATCGTGTCCCCCTCCGTTCCCCATTTTGTCTCTTTCTTTCTCTTTGTCTCACTTCCGGTTCGCGTTTCTTACATCCCTGCTCTCGTCGTGCCCGCTGACTTCGTAGAATTACATCTGCTACCGTACTCTACGATATTGGCCACGCGTCCCTGTGCTCCCACTCATGTATTTAAAGCCCTGTATTCTGCGCAATTGAAGGGCAAGCAACCATCAGCGTTTTAGAGCTGCTGCGAGCCCATTTATTCCTCCTCACCTGCGTCTGACTCCTCTTCGCGTGCCTCAAACCTCTTGCAATCGCCTCGCTGCTTCCCCCCTCGACATAGCACCTCCCTCCTCGCCATCCTCCTCTCTCTCCGAACTCACTCGTGTGTCTCACCGCACGCACAGAGCATACCAGATGCACACACAAGGCACTCAGTTGCCAGTGCATGCAGATCTATTCTGGGGAAGCTCTGGGTGCATTGATAAGATAAGTAGGTATATACCCTGTACATGTATATAAGCTCATGCAAAATCATTACCGAGTGATCGTCTACAAGAGGAATCAACAAAAAAAGGAAGGCACGACAGGGCCGGGAGTACATTGTTTTGTCGATTCGTCAGAGGAAAAGGAAAAGCATAGACCTACGGGGAAGCATATTTAGGGCTGCGCAATATGTCCGCGATGCGTGCGCTGGCAAGGGATTAAATGCGATGCGAAAGTAGGGCGCGTCATGAGGTCGGTGGTGGGCATGCTACCTAATGCAACGGTGATGACAGCGGGTCCCTCATGGAGTAGCACAGGTATGGGGCAGTGTTTGTGGCCGTGGTAAGCTCTTGATGGGTCTGGACACGGGCATGAGGCGCGATTGTACCAGATCAGAACTATAAAGTAAGCATTGACGAACCAAGGAGCACCCAGGGCATCAGAATGTCTCACGCCTCTTAACAGTTAGCTCTTCGGGTTTCCTCACTGTAATTAAAGTGGCTTTGACATTTTCTTGATGGCAAATCTGTCGCTAAGCATCGAGGGTTTCCCAACAGCAAGACGTGTCACAGGATTAGGTGTGTGTTTGATAACAACCGGACCGTGCAGTGTGGTGAGACCGTCCACTATCACATCCGCTTTACTCTACTATGTGCCAGTGACTGGGTGGAGTCCTTGTTTCTGCTCTGATCTAAGGTAGCCGCCATCAGGAACCGACACCCCCTAGGGTTTGGGTTACAGTAATATTTTGGTTTCAATTCATGCTACATGAAATATATTTTTGAGGATTTCTTCCGGAGAATGGGAGAGGGGATCTGTGTCTATCAAATCGCAGAACTAAAAATGTGTAACCCTGGGGTTTAGTTAGGGGGTAGCGGCTACCTTACTAGGGTCGCCTTACACTTCACGTTACCATCACGATCAGCAAAACGTCAAAATGACCATGACCATCTTATACTTAACTGACGTTCGAAACTTTATTCCTTCCTTTGCGTCCATATGACGGGATATTCAAGGGATGTAAGAAGAATCACCGACTCTCCTTATAGCTTATTTAAGAAAGAATCAAGAATAGTAAAGTGATCTAACGGGGGTAAAGACACCTTGACGATACGGTGATCGGGAATACAGCGCTCTTGCAGTTGACGCCGTGCCAACAACTGGGAAACAATTTTTCGTGCGCGTCCGTGAGAATGCCCTTTATTCTCTTTTTCCTGTGGCGTCGCGGGGACCTCAGACGTGGACTATTAGTACCTGGTACATAACGCCAAGAAAATGCAATCTTTCACCCACCCGTCACCAAACGGCCTCACTCCTCCGCCAAGCCTACCGTCCCGCCCCCCGTAGCTCCGTAAATCCACTTGAAAATGGTCGTCTTTGCCCTGGTGAACAGCGAGAAGGGCGGTGGCTATTATATCGCGTCAACCAGAACCTCGATGGGGTGGTGAGTCAGATCACTTGTTTTTGTGCATCGTGTGTTAAAGCAAGATGATCTAGGAGGGGTGTCCCCCGTGACTTGGCAGGGGAGATAGAGGATGCACGGCAAAGAGGCGAGGAGGTAGAGGAGGTATCGATC
>QLOS01006935.1:0-13276 GCA_003313725.1 Russula sp. MG48
CGAGCTTTTGTCGGACTAGGCTGCTAATTGGAGGACTTGGATGATGTACTGTATGTACAGTACTGTACAAAGAGGATGAGGTCATATAATCAACGTCCAGCCACCCCTCACGAGCGCCTCACGATCACCCACAACCCCTGCTGTAGCGAGGAGCGGAAGCGATGGCCTGGAAAAATCGCCCAAGACCGCGCAAAGGCCAATGCCACCACCATCATCTACTGCTGAGGATCTTGTCCTAACCAAATGGCAACCCAAGCAGACCCAGTAATCACAAGCACCTGTGTGGACAAGGACGCGAGGCAGACCACTGGTCTCGGATCCTCGGCCCAAATGCCTCCATCAGAGAGGTAGCTTTTGTCGTCCTAGCCTTGGGCGTGGAGCTCGCACGGGACCTAACCTCCCAGGCACCAGCTACCGCGATACTCATCTACACAACAGACCATCGCATTCTACCTACGTTCTCACCACAACCCGCCATGACAATCCAATCTATCTGTGACACCATAACTAACATCCTCTTCATTCACACAGGGCATTCAGAAATCGTATGGGCCCCAGAGTCGAAGAGTTTCCACCCTACCTGCCGCTTCAAGTCACTCGCTGCTGCTGCCCCCTTCTTGAACCCCCCTGCCCTGTACCTCCCTCTGGCCCAACCATAGCCCATTTGCGAGACCTCGCCCACCGCACGGCAATAGCTGCCTGGAAAGAATCCTGGTTGAACATCCCCCGGTTTATCGTGCCCTCCATCACCCCCCAATCGGCAAGCCACCCGATTTCATCCAAAGCCTCGTCTCCGCATCTCGGCCCGTTTTTTGCACATCCATCCGCCTCCTCACAGAATACGTGTTCACTGGGGAATACTCTGTCCACCATCGGCCACACGCCCCCGACCCACATGGGTGTCAATGAGGCACCACCATCCTCACAAACTCCCACATTACAGTATCACCCAATGCCCCTTATACCAGGACGTCCGCAAGTGCCACCCACACTCACCCTCTCCACCAACATCATCTTCGGCACTCAGGCAGGTGGCGCAGCCCTCTGCCAGTTCATCGAGAAGACCCAGGCCTGCATCAGACCAAGACAACGGGAACCCCCACCAGAGGACCACGGGTAGTGCACACGGACACTAAGCCCTTCACCTCCACACGTCTTAGGTGAAACTCTACACCCAGTCCATACTTTTCCATATTAAATACATTGCTACACCACCCTACACCTCAGGCCAAGCAATCGTGCGGGGCCGAGCGCGTCTTTGTATTGTAAAGCCGTATATAATTACGTACAGTAATACAAACATAGACAACATGAACAAATAACTGGAATGTGGACTTGCGATTTGATTTGTGACTGCAAGTTCGAGCTTTAAACTTGAACATGGAGGACCCAGTAAGCACCCTTTTTCTCTTTATACGCGTGATCGATAACAATGGCGATGAAGAATTTTGGCCGACATCGTCAATCCATCGCCGACATCGAGCAAGAACTTCATGACGTCTTCCGTGAACACCCTCAGTGTTACACCAACGCTCAAGGCGTGGCGTCTCTCCCTGCTAGGTGTCTTCCTGACGTTTTCGATACCTACCAAGAAGAGTATGGCGTCGAACTCCTCACCAAGGATGAGATGGCTAGTTTCATGCAAATCGTGGATGCGTCCCCAGGTGTCGAGGCGACCCCTGACACCATCCTTCAACTTGTAGCAATGCGTACGTCACCAGGACAACAAAACCCTCCCGAAGAACATTCACCGAATGCCGACGAGTGGGACCGCGGCCGCGCGGATGAACGCGACATCCACGGTCGGCAGTCACGTTCTTCGAGTACTGGCACCACTGGAACGTATTCTCATACCATGTCCAGTCGACCACTCAGTCGGCCTCCAAGTCGTGGCGTGGGCGGAATGCCGCGTACCCCTAGCACAAAAGACTCACCATTCGACGCGCAGAAACGCCAACGGAGTACGCCCCTAGCTCCTGTTGCACCTTCAAGTTGGACGAGAAGACCTGTTGCTCCCGGCCGCAGGAAAAGCGATGCAAGTAGTCATGGGCGCGCGATGAGCGACTCAGAGGTCAGTACCATCCCGCGATTGTTCTCCGCTCGTGGCGCATGTATCTATATGGTTGTCCACGTGGCTCGCTATGACTCAAGTTCTCTGCCCCCTCGAGCGATGTAATTCGGGTTTGACTTCCTCGCATTCTGGTGTGCGGTTCGGGCTCCTTCCCCTACGTTACGATCTTGCAGGCTTCCTTTGTCCGTTCCGAAACTTGCAACCTACTTGCGAGGCAGAAGTCGCATAAGTTATTATGCTCTTGAATTTCCTTCTCTCTATTAGCCATGTCCCGCCGTTTGTTCCTTGCTGATATTCCTTCTTAGTCCCCTGTTACGTCCAGTTGCCCTACCAGCGGTCATTCACGTGCACCTTCCAATCCTTCTACGCCGGGGTTTCATCAATCTCCCACAAGCTTGCACGGTCCGATCACATCACCTCCTCTCGGTGCCCTCGGTTCTCGCCCCCATTCACGCGTACAATCCCAATCCCAATCCCCCCTCTCACACCTCACCCCTCCTCAGCTTGATCTCGCCAGCGCAATGTATGATGCTTTCGAGGAATCTGTCGCTAAACTTCCTATGCCGCGCATGTCGGCAGAGTCAGACTCGGACGATTCCGAAGATGACTCAGTGCTCGGACTAATCCTTGATCGCTCCACTGCGTCTTCGACAGCCTCATTGGAACCGTTGGAACGGCTTGAGGCTCTGCAGCGGGTCAATGCCGACCTCGCCAAGAAACTTGTGGAAGCGGAGCGCACGCTGCAACGCAAGCTAGCTGACCATGAAGTTGAGCTGGAGGAGATGGAGGCGCGTCTTGAAGAGGCAAAAAGCGAGCTCAGCGCAGCGAAGCGTGAGGAGAAAGAGTTGAGAAACAAAGAGCGCTCGAACCAGACTCAAATCGCCGCTCTCGAAAGTGAGATTGCTAAGGTGCAAAAGACCCTCGACAACTCCCGCACGATGTACAATTCGTTGCAAAAGCAGTACCAAGAACAACTCAGTAAGTATTATACTGTGTCGCTGCACTTGACGTACTAAGGGTAGTGGCAGATGAATCTGAAGACTTGCGCAACATGCTTCGCCGAAAGGATGAGGAGATCACGAGTTTCCGAGAAAGTCTCTCGCTTCAGCAGATGGAGACGAATAAGTACCTCAAAGAAAACGAGGCGTACGAAGAGCGCATTGTTTTACTCGAGCAAGACCTTGCATTTGCACAGCAAGCACAGGCGAGCTTAGACGAGCAGAAACAGGAGAACCTCATGCTCAAGGAGACTATTGACCGTATGCGGTTCGACATGGACGAATTACGAGCGGGGCTCGCGAACAATGCCCCGGGCGCCGGAAGCGGGACAAGCAGCGCTCCCAGTAGTGTTAGCAGGAGCCTAGGCGCGGAGCTGCTTAGTAAGTTGACAAATGGGGGCGGATGGATCGACGACGAGGATGAACGGGATTCGGCGGCAACGCTGAGGGAGCTCGGCATCGAGGACCAGGGCGACGGGACCGAAGACGAAGACATCGTACAAACCATCATCACTCGAACAAAAAAGGCACGTCACCATTTTTCTCTTGCTTTTACTTCTACCGACCTGTGGTACAGCGTGGCTTGAGTAAAGCCAATCAAAACGGATCATTCGCCCTGACGGAGAGCCGGGAGTATGCTGATGCCTACACACAATACGACCCTTCCCCCTTTACCAAGACATCAACAATGCAAACCGAACCTGTACCCAAGATTCTGGCTGCTTCGTCAAGCACCCAGACCGACGCGTCGCTAACCTCTGCATCCACATGTACGCAAACTGACGTCTCTATACCGCGCGTCACGGTGGAGGTGGAGATTCAGACTGAGGAACCTAACATCTCCCGGTCACCCTCACCTCAAGAGGACGATGAAGCCCTCGCCTCGTCCTCTTCTACCGTCCTCCCACCTACCCCGAAGGCTAAGTCTACACCGCTTGACCTTCTCACACAAAACTCTCCAACAGATCTTCCTCCTTCGTACAACCAGGTGACATCTGAGACTCCGTTCCATGATCTCCTACATCTCCTGGACACCGAGGACCTGTCCTTTTCCCACATCCCTGATCCGCAAAAGCGGCGCGACCTTTGTATAGCAGCGGAGACACTGCGTAGCTGGCACAATGGCCTTAAAATGCCTCTCCACTCACCCGTAGGCGTGTCTCCCGAAGTGCTTGAGGAATGGCGCGCGCTCAAAGCGGAGGTCGGGATCGGATGTAGGGTGTTCGACCGTGCACTCGAGGACGCCGTGGCCAGCACGGCCTCGAGTCGGCGGAAAAGCAGCCGGTTTTACAATATCTACAATACTTACACATATGGCAGCGACCGCATGACGGGCAAACTGCCTTGGGGTGGGCTTGCTTCACACGTGCTGTTATGTGTCGGCGCGAGCGCCGTTGTATTCTTCGCGATGAGCCCGTTCCTCGCTCACCAGTATGTCGTACCGGGCGGCCCGACGTACTACGATCGTGCAGCTTGGTCAAGCTTCAATACTATGCATGCAACAGGCGAAGGCTTTTCAGGTGAAGGGACTGCGGCGGTGTGGAATATTCTGGGCAGGCTTGGAGGAGGAGCGGCTCGCATCGCGCGCGGATGGCCAACTTAAGTGTTGTTACCCCTGTTGCCTCTCTTTCCGCGCGGCCGATTCCGATTGGCACATCCTAGATATCCATTCTTCACATCTCAACAACATGCACCGTGCTTCTTACCACCCATCATATCATAACGTTGGCAAGCCTCACTCATTCCAGCTGAATCCCGCCTCCATGCACTCACGTCTGCCATTCCTGTTCCATCATGTGGCTGAGCTGATACGTACGCTCCTCAGATCTCCTCTGTGGACAGACACTCTTTACTCGGTTTCGTTTCCTGCTGCTCAGATGTGATCCCATGTCGTCACTCTTTTTCCGCACTTGTCCCCCGCCTCGCTTATGCTTGTTCCCATGTTAATACTTTCCTTTATTATTTTCTTGTGCCTAGACGCGATGTCGTGTGCCTAATAAGTATGTGTATGCCACACGTGGGCGAATGGTCTTCCTCAAGGAGTTTAAGCAAATAGAGACATTCTACACGGTTCATCGCGGTGGCTTATCCCTTGAATGTGAGACCAAAGTCTCCGTTGGCAACCTAATTAGGAACAATCGTTCTGTGAAGTACAGTTATCACTGGACGTATTTTCTGTGCTCGCCCTAAGGTCACCAGTCCGCAACAAAGACGAGGACAAGGACAAGTTGGCCAACCCGGGCCGTCGGGTACTTTTATCGGAGCTGAGTCAGCTGATGCAAGATACAGTCGCAACGCGCAAGTTCGACTCGGACTCGACCAACCATGGCAACTTCACCTCTAGTTATTTCCAGCGGAAGCACCGGGTCCCCGCCGAACAATGAGGCAAGTTTGGGAGTGAGTAGCGAGGTACGCCGTCACCGTTCCGCTGCCTGAGCCTTGTACGCTACTTAAGGACTGCGACCTTCCCAGACCACGGCAGAGATCAGTGTTCTCCCCGCATTGTTCTATGCATCGTTCCTCTCGGAGACCGCAAAGGCGCGCAAGCCCAGCCCCAGTGAGTGGGCACACTGCGCCTCTCCACTTTTGAACGCTCTGAACGTAACCTGGCGCCATGTATGCAGTCCGCGGACTGTATCCACTCGAGAAAACACCTGGCGTGATCTCGCTCCTTGCAGGGAAGCCCAACTCTGCGCTGTTCCCATTCACCAGCGTCCAGTTCACCGCACCTCGCGCGAATGGTTCTGAGCAAGCGTTGTTTTCAGTAGACGACGACTTGCTCTCTATGGGCTTGCAGTATGCGCCCACGAGTGGGATTCCACCAATGGTGGAATGGTTGACAGAATTTCAAGAACAGGAGCATGGGCGAAGGGGGTGGGAGGGGTGGAGGATTAGTGTGACTGCGGGTTCGCAAGACGGGATTTACAAGGGGCGCTCTGCTATTCCAAGCTGCCTTTCGCTGACCTATCGGTATCACAGGCTGTGCAGGCACTTGTGAATCCGGGAGATCCTGTCATAATTGAGAAGCCCGTCTATGCGTACGCGACGACGTACCACGTTCTTGGTTCAGAGTCCTAACACGTACCAGCGGCGTAATCCCCATGTTCGAGGCGCTGCGCTGTGAGATGATAGGTACGTCACGGTTTAGGTGTCGCTGGATGTTCTCAGATATGTGCTGAGCCAGAGATATAGAGGTTGAGACTGACGGCGAAGGAATCAATTCACTATCTCTTCGCCAAGCCTTGGAGAACTGGCCTTCATCCAAGCCAAAGCCCAAAGTATTGTATACCGTTCCCGTGCGCATTCGAGTTGGCTCTTTGGATTTACTATCCAATGTTGATTGTGGAATAGTACGGATGTAACCCGACAGGAGCAACAACAACCCTCACGCGCCGCAAGGAGGTTCTGGAACTCTTGAGGGAGCATAATATCATTATCCTCGAAGGTAGGCACCACGTCTACCTGCCTGTCCGCTCTGCGCTACTTCTTCCTCTTGTATGTCTAGATGATCCTTACTATTTCCTGTACTTTGGCACCGCGCCGCGCATCCCGTCGTATTTTATGCTTGAGGCACAGACTGGAGATCGCAGCGTCGGGCGTGTGCTGCGCTTTGACAGCTTCAGCAAAATCCTCTCCGCAGGGATTCGCATCGGTTTCGTGACAGGGCCTGCGCCTCTTCTAGACGCGATTGACAAGCACGTAAGTACATCCAACCGTTTCATTGCCCCCCCCCTCCCCCTGACGTAGCATTGGGTGCTCGCAGACAGCTGTGGCAAACCTGCAGTCATCATCCTTCTCTCAGGCAGTGATTATTACCCTACTCCGTTCATGGGGACGCCAAGGCTTTCTTGCGCACACCCACAGAGTCGCAGAATTTTATCGGGAAAAGCGCGATGTGTTCGAAGCAGCCATGCGGCGGCACCTCCATGGAATTGTAGAATGGAATACTCCAGAGGCTGGAATGTTTTTCTGGCAGGCTTCCACACCCTTACATTCTGCATGTGGCCGTGGTTAATGGCACGTAATTAGGTTCAGGCTACTGCTCGGCGAGGATGGCGACTCGGCGAGTATAATTCAAACTAAAGCATTCGAGGGTGGCGTTCTCGCACTTCCAGGAACTGTGTTCTTTCCAAATGGTGCGCGCACGGCCTACGTACGGGCATCGTTCAGTCTGTTGGAGGAAGAGCAGGTAAACGAGGCGCTGAGCCGGCTGCGGGTAGTCCTATTAAAAGAGGGGGGTTGCTAACCGTATCGTGAGGGTTGATTGTGAGGACAACCAGGAGAATGTGGAAAAGACATGTTTCGTATCAAAAGCACAGTGTATCGGAGGCCGTCATTGTCGTAGTGTTCAAACGCTGGCTAAATAATTATTGCCGGGATAGCTCAGCTGGGAGAGCAACAGACTGAAGTCCCAAAATAAATGGTATTCTGGAGGTCCCGTGTTCAATCCACGGTCCTGGCATGATTTTTGTCATGGAGGTAGGCTAATCAGAGCACCCAAATGTTGGGGCTTGAATCTACAGCCAAAGCGCCGTTACCTTTTTCGACTGGTGGTTGACCACCGGAAACGCCGGAAAAGGACAGGTGTTATTTAGAATTCTTAGAGAGCATATGAAATGATGGCGACGAAGTGGATCGGTGGGGACATGAAACATTTTTTTGCAAGCATACAAACGTAGGCTCCCACTGATCGACATCGGAATAATCAACTATCTATTCCCGAGGACCACCGCGACCAACACCAGCAAACTGCGGGCGGAATTCGCCTGGTGTGCCATCCTTCTTGCCGGCGTCGTCTCGCCGGCGGTAGTCCTCGCGGTCACCACGAGGAGCGCGGTAGGATCCCTCGCCACCCCCGCCGGGTCGTGCCTGCGCGGGGCGGGTGCGAACGGGCTTGCGATGTGTTTCAGGGACGACCTCTGCGGGGAGGTGAAGCCATTCGCGGAGGTATTCAACACCCTCAGGCGTAAGGGTGTAGTAGTACCACTGCCACGAAAACTGGGTCTTGACATAACCACGTGAGGTTAGTGACTGGAGGGCCTTGATCACCTCGAGGTTAGGAACGTCAAGCTCCTCATGCTTGGAAGCGTTGAAGTCCTTCTTCGCTACAAGAACACCCTCTGTGTACATGGATGGGTATGAGTACGAGAGCTACGGGGTTGAGATACAACTCACCCTTGAAGAGGTTTTGGTAAATTGTACGCTTGTTCTCTTTGGAAATGATCATGCTGAGCGAGTGATATCTAGGAAGAAGGGGGCTAAAAAAAGTAATCAGGCTGGGGATTAACTTGTCAAAAAATACAAGACGCACTACAGCTATTGCAGTACTGGGTGCGACTGCAATAGGAACGGGTCAGCATTATTGATCGCCATCTGCTGATTGATTCGTACATCCAGCCCTTCTCTGCATAACATATCCACCCAGACAGGTTGGAAGGGCTATACATATGGGAATTCTCAACCGTGAAACGATACTCACATAATGTGGGGGTGTCTGTGTCCCTGCGGAATGCCTGTACGAGTACGATGATGATTTTTGGGTGGTGTGATGATACAGCGGAGTTTCAGTCGATGTCCCAAAAGATGGAACCGAACCAAACCGAACTGAACTAATTGCAAGTCGAGGGTTGTCAAACATTCGTTGTCTATACCGTACTGTACCGTGACATGAATCGTTCTCTTGCGTCTTGTAATGGGAGCTCAAACCTTCCAAGGCCCTCAAAATCTCGTCTTCCTGTTTCGACTCAAAGCACTGGCCTAGCCACTCACTCGACTACCCCTCTCATCGACCTTTCTTCGCGTCCGGTAGCTCCACCTTCCACACCTCGGATACAAAAATCTCCCGCAGCTCGTCCTCGTACGATATCCACCAATGCAAAACAGTTGCCGTCTTCCTCTACGCAGGCACCTCCTTCCGAGCGACCACGAACTAAATCCGCCAACAGGCCGCCTACCCGTCTTCGCGCAAACGAACCAGAGCAAGCAACTCCTTCCAAGGTGCCTGCGATGAGCATGAAGGAAGCTATTGCACTCAAACGTGCGGAGGCAAAGAAAGCAATGGCCGCGCAGAAGGCTCTTGCAGCACGCGGCGTTTCCAGTGGTTGGGGTAGCATGGAGGATACCTCACCGACTACTTTGGGGACCTCTACAGCTGAGGGAGACGATCTTGGTCGGCTTTCCATACGTGAGACGATAGAGCGAGCGCGCAGCTCAGGTGTGTATCATTGGACTTCATCGCTATCATTCTGTTGACCCTCTACGCCCCGTTTGCTAAGGTTCGCTCAACGTCGCTTCACGCGACCTTCTGTGTCTTCCTTCTGCTTTATTCGAGATTCATCTCTCAGTAACGCCTGGAAAGCTTGCTAGCGTGCCAGATGAGCCACCGTTACCAGACAAACCCGGAAAAAGAGTCAATTCTGGCGCAACAACGTGGTATGATCAGCAAGATTTGACATTCCTCCGGGCACGGAATAATCAAATCGTCGAAATTCAGACTGAGATTTCTCTCTTTGGCTCCCTCAAGACTATCGACGTATGTGTATCTGAACTGTTTCACAACAGCTTAACATAGGATATATATGCAGCTCCAAAACAATCGTCTTGCATCACTTCCTGACAGCTTCGCCGATCTTACCTCTCTAGTCAATCTTGACCTTTCCCACAACGCCCTCACCTCCCTTCCACCCTATTTCTTTGCTCTCCCTGCCCTCTCCAATCTGGACGTTTCACACAACTCCCTCGTCGCCCTCACTTTCAGAATGCCGTTTGATTCTGCAACGAAGGTACTGGTGCCAAGCCGGCGCTCGAGCGATTTCTTCTCGGCTCCTGCGATCGTGAGGGCAACGCATCCACTTCCGCGCCTCGCCTCCCTGGACGCCTCGCACAATAACATCGTTGCCTCTGCCATTCACTGTGATGCGTTCCCATCGGACCTCAGGACATTTAACCTTACGTCCAATCCTCTCGGCGACGTCACAGAACTCCTGATTTCGCTCAGCGCCCTCACTCAGCTCGTGGAACTCCGCATGTCCAAATGCAACGTCGATGACACGTCCTTCCCGGCCTCTCTTCTTTCTTCCGCCAATGCACAGACCTTCTCCAAACTAGCTATCCTTGATCTAGGAGAGACGCACGTTACGCAAGCAGCTGTTGCTAGTGCCTTTTCTACCATTGTCCAAACCCTTGATTTCGAAGCGCCGATAGTTGACGCGCGTACTGTGACCATGGGAACCCTCGCAATTGCCGTAGGCAAGCGCATTGTACGTGAGGCTTGGGAGATCGAGGCAGACCGCCATGTCCAGCGCCTCCGTCAGAAGCGAAGTGCCGCGAATCTGGGCGGAGCTCCCACCGCAGCACCATTGCAATCTCTGCTTCAGCCTGTCGCAAGGGACCAATGGGAAATCGACGCGGAAATTGGTTTGTCCGAGGGTGCGCAGCGTCGTGTGCGAGCGGAGGTCGCACAACACGCGGCTGAGGAGACTAGGGTCGACGTACTCATCACAGTCTCCCCTCACACTCCACCAGCATTAGAGCGTTACTGGGATATACGCACGCTCACACTCACGCTTCCCCCTTCCACTGGGCGATCCGTACGCCGGGGGGTTGGTGCCGCTGCAGAAGAGGAAATACTTCCGCGATCGACTCTTCCCCTTGCACTGATCACGACTCAACCCTTCGCGGATACGTTGCGTGCTCTCGACCTGCGCGGGCGGCGTGCAGAGCCTGCATTTATCATACCCTCATGCAACGGTGGGCCTTTGTTACCCCGGCTGGAGACGCTCAACCTAGAAGGCTGTTCGCTAAGCGACGCCATCCCCGGCGCCGGGTCCGCTGACGGGGGCATTATATGTGTGCTCACACAGCTATTTCCTAGCCTGCGTAATCTTGAACTCGCCTATAACAACTTGACGGGGGCTGCAGTGACACGTGGAGTACTCGAGGAGCTGTTGTTCGTAGGTAATGGCGGCCGTGCTGGACTACGACGTCTGGGGCTTTGTGGGAACAAGATGGAAGAACTCGATGGGTTACGTGAACTCGCGCAGGCAGTATTTGTCACAGAGGCAGGGGATAAAGATGCAGGAATCCGTAGGGGGTGGACGCTAGAGGAGTTGGATGTACGTGAGAATTCGATCGCAGCGCTCCCAGGCGAGCTGGGGCTGCTGCCGCTCGATCTATTCCTCGTGGATGGCAATCTGTGAGTTCACTTGGTTGCTTCGGATTTTGTGTTCGACCTTCCTTTCTGACATTGCACAGTTTCCGTGTTCCGCCGCGGCGCGTGTGGGAACGTGAAGGCACGAAGGGGCTACTGACCTGGCTCCAGGGACGGCTGAGAATGCAGTAAGGGATTGAGCCTAAGCATCTGGTGATAGCAGCTACATATAGTACATTGCACTAGCTAGTATAGACCTGGTGCAAATTCTTTGAAGAATGGAGGCTAATCACATCCAGGCAATGGCATGGGTGAACCCATGGGTGTGTGTGTGCATATGTGAAGAGGCAATAGGGGAGTTCACAGTAAGGTAGCTGCCATCAGGAACAAGCACCCCCTTAGTTAGCAGACACCTCCAATTTTTGCCTCCCTTTCACCACCTCTATAGCATAACAAACATAATTTTTAGTTCTGCAGTTTTATAGACACAGATCCCCTCTCCCATTCTCCTGAAAAAATTCTCAAAAATATTTCATGTAAGGTAGACCACTTTCATATATGGTTTGTATCACCTGACCAAGTGTGACAAAGACTGATAAAATAGCAAAAAGACTAAAGGCTGTTGAGGGGAGTGTAAAATAAACAATGTGGAACCACAGATTTGTTTGAAATGCATATTTTGGTGATCCCTTGGCCACAGAATATATATTGAAGCTTTTTTGAATGAGGAGATAGCCTTTTGGTAAGATAGATTGCATCAGTTTTTCCTCAAAATTCTTGTGGGGTCTTGTACAGGCTTGTGCAAGCCTGTACAAGACAAACAAGACACAAGCTGACAAGACAAACAAGCTGTGATTGATTTTCCACAAGACTAAGATTTTTTTTGCTTGACAAGACCAAAAGATAACAAGATTGGTACAAGCACCACAAGTTGTTGACAGCAATATGCTATAGCTGCTGCACCTGCTGCCAGTGCAGCTGCCACCGCCACCATCACCGCTCCCACCGCTCCCGCCGCTGCTGCTCCTACCCCTGCCACCACTGCCCCTGTTGCCACTGCCACCACCATTGTGTCAATAAATGTTTTTCATTAAGAAACAATATATACTATACAATGTAAATATGAGAAATATGAGAAATACTACTGCCATTGCCTCTGCCGCTGCCCACCGCTGCCTCTGCTGCCACTGCCGTTGCTGCTGCCTCTGCCACCGCCGCCATTGCTGCTGCCTCTGCTGCCGCCACTGCCGCTGCTGCCTCTGCTGCCACCACCGCTGCCTCTGCCACCACCGCCGCTGCTGCCACTGCCACCGTCACCACTGCTACTGCTGCTGTCATTGTCACTGCTGCTGCTGTTGTCGTGGTCATTGCTGCTGCTGCTGTCGTTGTCGTTGTCATTGTTGTCATTGTCATTGTCATTGTTGTCATTGTTGTCACTGTTGCCGCCGCCATCATTGTTGCTGTTGCCACCGCCGCTGCTGCCACCGTTGTTGTCGCTGTTGCCGCTGCCACTGTTGTCGCTGTTGCCTCTGCTGCCGCTGCCACCACCATTGTTGTTGTCATTGCTGCTGATGTTGCTGCCACCGCAGCCATTGGAGGGTGGATTAGGAGTTTGTGCAAGATAGAAGAGAGGAAAGGCCACTGACCAGGACAGAGATGTTTGTCTTTACTAGACAAGAGGGTAGCAACATGAGAGGATATACCAGATGTGAGTGTCCATACTGCCTGCTGCTGCCACCTGCCTGCATTGCTGGAGTGAACTGTGGCCACTTGAACATCAGTGACAATGCTAGAAAGAATTCTGGATTGAGACCTGCCCCGCTACCACCCGCAGGTCCAAACACATTTGGGAACAGATTGTCAGTGCTTGGCCCAAAATGGGGCTGTGTGATCTATGGTGGTTAGGGAGTGACACGGGTCTGGGTGACACCGTGGTTTTTGGTCACGGTGTGTCACGGGTGCGGGTGCGGTGTTGAGATTTCCCACCCGAGGCAAAACCGCACCCTTAACCCCGGGTTACGGGTTTACTACGGTTTTGTGCTTTTGTTTTATTCCTTT
>QLOS01006941.1:0-16060 GCA_003313725.1 Russula sp. MG48
CGGGCGATGTGGGAGAGTATTGAGGGGGCTGTTGTCATGAAGATTTGTTAGTTGGAACAAAACTAGAAGAAAAAAAAACATACCTTCTTCTCGCATTTGGAGCGAGGGAAAAGGGGCAGTTCAAAAAGTTTCTTTTTGAGGCGGCGGCGTTGGTGAAATTTCAGACAGAAACCCCCTCCATCTCGCATTTGGAGTGAGGGAGGGGGGTGGTGGTTGGAAAAGGCCATGCATTGTGTTTTGGGGAGGTGGTGGTGGTGGCGTGAGAGGAGTTGCCACGTGACTGGAGGTGAAATCGACACATGAAACTCTGAACTGGTAAAAAAAAAAAAACAAAAAAAGGGCACAAAATAAAATCACAAAACCGTGGTCAACCCGTAACCCGCGGTTAAGGGTGCGGTTTTGCCTCAGGTGGGGAATCTCAACACCGCACCCGCACCTGTGACAAACCGTGACCGAAAACTGCAGTGTTACCCGAACCTGTGTCACGCCCTAAGTAGGGCATTGGTGCCCATGGCCACACAGGCCCATCTGTATCGTTCGATTTCTGCGCGCATGGGAAGGTCTCCAAGGTCCCTAAGGGCCTCATCGACACTGGATTCTCAAGGGGAGGTGAACAGGAGTGACTCGCGTTGTTCTGGGGTGAGGGAGAGGCTAAAGAGGTTGAATGGACTGTAAGGGAGGCAGAGGGGCTCTCCATAAACTGGAAGGTTGGGGCCCATTGTGCCCAACACCTTCGGGTCTGTGCCTCCCTCATAGGAGACATATCGTGCTGGTTGGAGTTGGGCAGGGTCTTCTTCAGTAGGAATCTTGTAGTAGACGTAGTCTGCCATGTCTGGGCTATTCTCCCAGAAGCCTGGGAGCTGGGGATTGGTGGGTTCGTCGGGAGAGTTAGGGGGAGATGGAGAGGAGGATGGCGAGGACTTTAGAGTGGAGGTGAGGGAAGGGACAGGGGATATGGCTGAGATGGAGGAGGTGTCGATGATAGGGGAGCTGGGCATCATGCGCTCCAATCGTTCTGGTTGCCCAATGATGGAGGGGAAGTCTGGGAGTGAGATGAAGCACTGGAAACATTCGTAGTAGGGCCCTTCTTGTACAATCAGGCCATAGTACATCTTCTCCTCCATCTGGGCGAAGCTGAGGATCTTGGTAGTGACGGAGGGGACGCTCTCAAGGGCAGTCCTGAGGCCTTGGCTGACATAGCCAGCCAGCCTTTCTGCAGCGTGAGCCACAGCTCGCCTGGCGATGTACCACCAGGCGGATCGTTCTACTGAATAGTTAGTGAAGACATCTGAAGGAATCATAGGTGCGGAAGCGTCTAATTGTAGGTAGGCCCTTGAAAAGGCATGGGTCTGTTGGGCATCCAAATGGCGAATCATGTATCGAGTGATGGAGGTGGAGACAACGTGGGGGAACTCTGGGTCAGTAATTACAGTAAAGGGGAGCTTTGGGACGTATAGTACATGGTCTTCAGTAGCAAAGGGTGCAGGAGTCAAAGGATGAGAAGGGGGAGGGGCAGAAAGGCGAGGAATTTCATTGATGGGTTCAGGTGTAGGGGTATGGATCACTGGTGCGTTCTGGGAAGTCATGTAGGTAGGTCTGAGGAGTGCTTTACGACGAAGTCTGTTAGGGATAGGGAAGTAAGGATGCTTGAGGGATCAGTTCTTAGCCATACTGTTTCTTGAAGTGTGCAGGGGTCTATTTATACACGAGAGGGTGCTGGGGCTTCAGGGTGTTGTTGGTGAAAGGAGGAGACGAGGTCAGGAGCGTGCAGGTCGTGTTTAGAGACCCACTGATTGTCCGCATCAGGGTATCCCTTCCATTTGACCAGGTATCAAAGGGCATGCCCCCTTCCGTATCTCTTTGAGTTGAGGATACATTCCACTTCATACTGTTCTTCTCCTTTGATCAAGTCAGGTGGTGGTCATTCAAAATTGGGGCCATGGGAGGCCGTCTCTCTATAAGGGGTAAGGAGGGAGACATGGAATGCATTCCATATCTTCCAGGAGGAGGGGAGGCTGAGGTGATAGGTGACATTGGATAAGGCCTCTATGATAGTGAAGGGTCCATGGTGTTTAGGGGCTAGCTTGGCTGTTGGGTGTGTGGTCCTGATGTTCGTACCCTCAAGCCATACTTGGTCACCTGGCTGATAAGGTGTGAATTTTGGTGGTACTCGTGCCATGAGGGTTTGTGCATTAAGCACATGTGCTTGCGCCTCCTTCCTCAATTGGGTTAGGAGCGTGATTCTCTGCTCCACAGCTGGATTAGGGGTTGGTTTCGGGGTCCACTGGGCCTGGGGTAAGTGGCCCATCAGAAGTTCGAACGGAGACTTCCTTGTGGTCGCATTTGGCCATGAGTTAAGTGTGAATTGGGCATAGGGTAACCAGTCTGCCCAATTGTTCTGTCTGGACATGCACCAGAAGCGTAGGTACTGCTCCAGACACTGGTTAGTGCGTTCTGACTGCCCGTCTGTCTGTGGGTGATAAGCAGAGCTTATGTTCTGTTTGATATCGAACTGTTTGCACAGTTCTCGAGTGAAAGAGGAGGTGAACTGAGGGTCTCTGTTGGAGATGATCTTTTTGGGGATTCCATAGTGACAGAAGACGTGATCTAGATAGAGTTTGGCCACTCCTGGGCCGTCGATCTCTTCTCTGCATGGGATGAATATGGAAGCCTTGGTACAATCGTGATCTGTGATGGTGAGGATCGTGTCAAAGCCTTGCAATTCAGGGAGCTTCGTGATAAAGTCCATTGCCACAGTCTCAAATGGCAAGGCTTGGTCTCTAGGGGTGATGGGGGACAAAGGGGGATGTGTTCTGTGTGTGTTTACTTTGTTTGCCTGGCATTGTGCACATCCCTTCACATAGTCTGTTATGAATTGCTTCATGTTTGGCCACCAGTAGACACGAGAGGCAAGTGCAAAAGTGTTTGAAATTCCAGGGTGACCCGCAGTAGGCGTGTCATGGTAGAAGTGTACCACCCCTTTCTTAAGGTCGTTGTCCCCAACGACCACTAATGCATCTCCCTTCCACCAGAGGTTCTGAGCCTCCGTGAGGTTGTGGGCAGTTACGAGTGGTTCAAGGAGGTGGGAGTGTGTGTGCTGCGAAGCTTGGATTTGGTCATTTAGGGCACTAGTGGATGTGTCTGTGATGGTTGTGCAGATGAATAGGGAGGCTGGCAGGACAGTTACGTCCATATTATCTCCTTCTCCCTTGTCATAGTCGGGGCGTCGAGATAGGGCGTCAGCCACCTTGTTCTCTGCTCCAGGGTGATGTTTCAAAGCTAGGTCAAACTCTTCCAGTTCCAGTACATAACGCCTGAGGCGTCGGTTGATCTTGTGGGAGTCTTGGAAGTATAGGAGGTTCGCATGATCGGTGTGTACGATAACCTTGTGCTTGGCTCCTGCTAGGTAATGTCTCCAGTGATGGAGCGCCCTCATGACTGCTAGGAGCTCTTTATCGAAGATATTGTAGCCCCTTTCTGCTTGGTTTAAAGTTTGCGAGATAAAGGCCACTGGTTGTGGCTTTCCCCTCGTGTCCTTCTGAAACAGGGCTGCTCCTGTGGCGAAATTGGAGGCGTCTACTTCTACCTCGAATGGGGCTTCAAAGTCAGGTTGTCTGAGGGCTGGGCCCGAAGTGGCGAGGTCTTTTAGGGCTTCAAAGGCTATCTGGCATTCCTCCGTCCAATTCCAGGGTTCCCCTTTCTTTGTAAGTGTGTGAAGTGGTCATGCTTTGTGTGCAAAGCCTTTCAGGAATGGGTGGAGCCATCCAATGAGGCCTAGGAAGACACGGAGTTTGTGCACATTTTTAGGGGGAGGCCAGGTGCGGACTGCCTCCACTTTTGCAGGGTCCATGAGAACTTTCCCATCTCCGATGATGAGTCCGAGATAGGCCACCTGTGTTTGTTCAAAGGTGCATTTTTCCGGCTTTAGGTATAGGTCATTTGCCATGAGCTGTTCCAGTACTTGGTGCACTATCTTTCGGTGCAGGGGGATATCATTGGTAGTGGCAATCAGGATGTCGTCAAGGTAGCATAGCACCATGCCTGTGGCAATGAGGTCTTTGAGTACCTCATTTATGAACTTCTGGAACGTTGCTGGTGCATTGCATAGCCCAAAGGGCATCACATTTGGCTCCCAGTGTCCTGGGGGCTTAGTTCGTGTAGCAGGGGTCTTGAATGCGGCCTTCCACTGATCTCCCTCTCTAATGTGGATGTTGTTGTAGCCTGCCCTCACATCCAGGGCTGTGAAGAGTCGGGCTCCTGCTAAGCGACAGGTCAAATCTTCTAAATTTGGGATGGGGTATCAGTCTGGGATGGTATAGGTGTTAAGGCGATGGAAATCTTGTACAGGGCAGAAGGAGCCGTCCTTCTTGGCCACAAAGAAGATCTGACATGCATAGGGAGAGTCTGAAGGGGATATGTATCCCTTTTCGACCTGGTCATCCACGTATTCATCCACTGCGTCCTGTTCCTTTAGGGTGAGGGGATAGGTTCGACAGTCGAGAGTCTTTGGTGCATCCTTTGTAAGATTTATTGCATGGTCACAGGAGCGAGATGGGGGGAAGCGTCGGGCCTCTTCTTCACTAAATATTTTCTGGTGTCTGTGGTACGCCTCAGGGACCAGTTGTTGCCAAGTCTTCTTCTCCCTTTTGGCTGCTTCCTTCGCTGCTATTTCAGTGGCAATGGTGGTCTTTCGGATGAATTCAGGGGGAATGACACAGGCAAAGATCTGTTCACCCTTCTGGAGGGGGTAGGCTGTGCGTCTTCCAGCTTTCTTGGTAGCTGACAGAGGCATTTGTGCTGCTGCTTTCTCCGTTATGATGTGAATGGGGAGCCCTTCCATTGTCCCCTTTGTCCAGTTCACTGCTGGGTTGAATGCTTCGAACCAGGGGAAGCCAAGGATCATTCTATCTTCCCCTAGGTTCATGATATAGAAGCGCATGAGCTCTTCCTTTCCTTGAAGGCGAACCAAGAGGTCTGAGTAATGGGTGATTCGTCCAGCTTTGTTAGGGGTCCCATCTACGTTCTTGATTGGTTTGGGCTGTTCCAATCGCTTGAGAGGGAAGTGCATCCTCAATGCGGTCTTCCTGTCTAGACAATTTGAGGTAGCTCTGGAGTCAATAAGGATTCTATCTTCGGCCATCGAGTGTGTGGATCATAAAATAACTGGGATTGCCATAGATCTCTGTCGTGATACAAATACAGTGTCCACTCGAGGTGCTCGTACCCAGGCCAATGGGGTAGAGCATCCTAAAAACCCTTCTGGGCAAATGCTTTCTCCAAGAACTCCTCCTTCTCTTTGGCAGTCATAGTGTTGATTGATTCGATAACTTTGTCGACTCCTAGCCTTACTTCCTTCTCCTGCTTCAGCTCTTCTTCCTCAGCAGTTCTGATGTATGCAGGGGGTCCAGAGGACGATTGGGAGCGGTTGGTTTCTTTGTGAGAGGGGCAGCCCTTGGACAAGTGTCCCTTGCCTTCACATCGGAAGCACTTGCCTTCCCTCATAAGCCGTTGCTTTTTGTCATCCGTTAGGGTCCTGCCAATGCGATCGACATCCATGGGGACTACTGCATTGTTTCGGTTCTGGTGCTGGGGTGTGAATGTTTTGGGTTTCATCCCAAAGGTGTGACGCCACTCTCCCTCTGGCTTTCCAAAGCGAGAGCATCCTGAGTTCTTGCTCTTCCATGCTGGGTATAGGATCTTGAGGCAGAGCCAGATGTCATGTTCCAGATGTGCAGCTGCCACCCATTCGTCCCAGGACTGGGGGTTCTGTTTCTTTATGATTTCTTTTCCCAGTTCATCGGGAAGTCCGGCCCTTAGGATCTCTAGGGTCCCTTCTTCATTAAGTCCATAACTGGCCTTTGCTGCCAGTGTGCAGAACTTAGCGAGATAGGAATCGAGATCCCTTCCTTCCATTCTAAGGCTTCTCAGTGCAGCGATCGCATTCTGCTTCTCTGCTGAGTCTTGGAAGTGCTGATTGAATTCAGTGACGTAGTGGAGCCAATAGTCGTTGCTGGTAGAGGGGAGTTGGACATGGTTCATGGTTGGATCATCTGGGGCACTCTGTGTTTCAATCCAGATGTGCATAAGGTCGACCCAGTCTTCGACTAATTCTCCTCTGATAAAGCTGAGTGTGAGGAGAGTGTTACGCTCCCGCTTCACTGTACGCTTCATTTCTTTTCATCTTTACTGCCTACTGCTCGCTGTGCTTCGCCTATGGACTGCCGGGCCCCTACGGCCCGTGACTCCACCTATGCCTCCCTATCTCGCTCTGTACACTTACCACACGGCCTGATGGGCCACCTGGTCCAACGCGCATCCACTAGTGCTACATTTGCACGCCTCTGTGCATGCGCTGCCTCGGCACCTACTGACTCATACTATACGATGACTCCCAATGACTGTGTACTAGTAGCGGTGTCCTAGGGGCACCATGACTCATTCTGACTCCCTATGAGTCACGTCTTCATGTACTTATATCGCCCAGGTCGCCTAGGACAGACCTTAAGTCTGTTCTCTTGTAATCTCAGCTCGCAAACCGTCTCCTCCCTTCACTTGTGAACCACAGTTCCTCTGGTGGATTGCCAGACTTCGCTCGCCCCTTGTAGAGCTCTAAGTATATGCTCAAAGGCAAGGGAAAGCTTTCTCTTAGACGACACAAGAGTACGCCTGCACGCGACAGGTATACAGACATCTTGCCTTCAAGGCCTCAGTCACCAGCATCGCCTATGCCCCCTCCTTCGCCTGTGGAGGTACGCTCACTTGGTGGGCATGACATTAGAACAGACTTACCCAGACAGCCAGAGGCCCCTGGCCCAAGTACCATCGTGGAGTCACCAGTGGACCACAAGTTCAGACCGTTCATAATTACAGTCTGTGTGGAGGACGATAAGAAGGAAGACCAGCGAGTCCTCTTCTTCGAAGAAGGATTCGAATCACCACAACACTTTGAAGGGACGATCCCGTGGACAGGGCACTACTTCCTCGCCATCCTCCCAGGACGATCCAAGATCGCAGCATACCCAATACACCACGTAGCAGGTACCTGGTACGAAGTTGCATACGACAACAAGACTAACAAACACTTCGCTTACGCACCTGCCAAGACGCGCTTCCCATTACTAGGGGAGCCACAAGAACCGCAAGATCCAGAGGACGACACAACCGCCTTCACTACTGATATAGGGGGAGCACTAGAAGGAGCAGCACGCCAAGAAGTTAGGGATCCAAGCCCCATCGAAGAAGAAATAGAACAAGTGCAAGTTATGAGCACCCACACCATTGCCCCACCGCATTTTGCCCTTGCAGTCGGCCAGACGTACGCAGACATTGCCAGAGTTAATCCATTCGCCCCAGCGGAACCCCGTGCCGATCCACCTCGCGGAGGAGGTGGAGGACCACCAGAAGGAGGTGGAGGACCACCAGGAGGAGGCGGAGGACTGCCAGGAGGAGGCGGAGGACCGCCAGGAGGAGGTGGAGGCTACCCAGGAGGAGGACCACTCGGAGTAGGACCACCTGGGGGAGAACCACCCGGATTTCCAGGATTTGACCTCGATGCCCTGGCCCCACAAGGTGCGGACGCAAAGCTAGTGGGCCAACCCCCAGAACCCTTCAAAGGAGGCGAAGAAGGACGAAAGAGGGCCCGGCAATGGATGCTAGAGCTCGAGAACTACCATTTCCTGAACAGGAGGTCCGCAGCAATCGCACAAGAAGACAACCGCGTCGCACACGCCCTCACCCTCATCAAGGGACCACAGGTGGATGGCTGGGCATGCCAACGCATGAAATGGCTACAGCAAGTCTCCAGGGGCACCATACAAGAAAACCATCTGTGGGACTCCTTTAAAAACAGATTCCTCCTTGACTACACAGACATCTCAGCTCCCCAGAAAGCACAGCAAGAGCTCATGGGAATTTGGATGAGCCCACAAGAAGGCATCGATAGCTACATCGTCAGGTTCAAAGAGCTTGCAGAAAGAGGAAACCTCAAACCAAACAACCCCGCGGTGGTCTGGTACTTCTGGAAGGGCCTCAACCCTGGACTCCTCAGGGCCTGTCTCAAAGAGAGGCCTGTCCCTATGACATGGGAAGAATGGAAGCATGCTGCACGCACCAACCATGTCCACTGGCAGATCGAGCAAGGCATCCTCGCCCAACAGAAGCAGCAGAACCCCTTCATGGGAGCCCAGCGGGCTCCTCATCCCTTCTTCTCCTTCCCTACACGAGGCCCTCGCCCCCAGCAACAGACGCAGCACCACCAGCAGCCACTTCGCCCAAGCCAGATGGGACCAGTCCCTATGGAGGTGGACCGTCTCAGGGCCATGCTCAGCGACTCAGAGAAGGCTCGCCTCCAGAAAGAAGGATGCTGCTTCCAATGCAAGAAGCAAGGCCATCTCGCGCGCCAATGCCCACAAAGGAAAGGCAAAGGAAGCTTCCCCCACGCTGCCAAAGCACAAACAATGCAGGAGTACGAAGAAGAGGACCCAGGAGATGCTGCTACATCAGTAACTTCGGCCCCATCAGGAGTAATGGCCCCAGACAAAATCCTCAAAGCAATGGCCGCCCTCAGTGATGAGCAGTACGATAAGATGGGTCAGATGTGGGAGACCCAGGGTTTTCAAAGCACCTGAATACGTCGGCCAGTATTCGGGCAATGCTCTGTCATGATGTGTATCTACCAAGAATCAAATCGTTGCATATCCCAGCTCAGTTACACACTTCGACTGCCAAGGCTGAGCTCCCTGTCTTCATTGACAGTGGGGCAACAGAAAACTTCGTCAGCCCAACATTCATTAAAAAGAACAGAATCGCCACACTACCCCTCAAACGTCCCAGGAAGCTACGGAACGCAGATGGGAGCAAGAACAGCATCGGGGAACTCACCAGGTTCACTGAACTCAAAATAGTCACTGGCAAAAAGAGCCACATCCATCGCTTTTATGTTGCAGAACTGGGAGGAGACAATCTCATACTAGGCTATCCATGGCTCGCATCAGTCAACCCCCGTATCGATTGGACAAAGGGCACCATTGACCAAGATATTGCCCTCCGTACGCCAGAAGCATCACTACTCCAACCCACACCTCCAGTACAGGTCGCAGGACTACAGATCGACATTCCTCCGTTCCAACCCCTCTTAGAACCAGGAGACGAGCTTATCATGCGTCTCTGCAAGACCACCGTCTCCCAATGTGTCACACCCACCGGGTGAGCGTACCTCCACAGGCGAAGGAGGGGGCGTAGGCGATGCTGGCGACTGCGGCCTCGTGGGCAAAAGGTCTGTATATCTCTCACGTGCAGGCATACTCTTGTGACGTCTGATAGTGAGCTTTCCCTTGCCTTTGAGCATTCACTAAGGCTCTGCAAGGGGACGCGTGAAGTCTGGCAATTGACCAGAGGAGTGGTGGTTCTCACGAGGAAGGAGGGAACCGTACACAAGCTGAGATTACAAGAGAACAGACTTAGGGTCTGTCCTAGGCATACAGCGCGATATAAGTACATACATGGATGACTCATAGGGAGTCAGGACGAGTCATGGTGCCCCTAGGACACCACTACTAGTACAGAGTCATGACGAGTCAGCGGGAGTCATCGTATCATATGAGTCAGTGGGTACTGAGGCAGCGCATGCGCAGAGGCATGCAAATGTAGCACTAGTGGATGCGCGTCGGACCCAGCGGCCCGTCAGGCCGCGTGGTAATCGTACAGAGCGAGATAGGAAAGCACAGGTGGAGTCACGGGCCGTAGGGGCCCGGCAGTCCATAGGTGAAGCGCAAAGAATAGTAGGTAGTAAAAATGAAAAGAAATAAGGCGTACGGTGACGCAGGAGCGTAACACAATGCATCGCAGAGGAGGCGCAGCCAAAGGAGAAGAGGACATGGGACCAGATAGTACCAGCTCACTACCACCGCTTCAGAAAGGTCTTCAGCGAACAAGCAGCGCAGCACTTCCCAGAATCACGACCCTGGGACCATGCCATTGACCTTAAGCCTGATGCCCCAGACACCCTGGACTGCAAGATCTACCCACTCAACCCTAGGGAACAGGCCGCACAGCAGGAGTTCGTCAAGGAGAATGAGGGCCTCGGCTTGATCCACCCCTCGGATTCCAGGTATGGATTCCCAGTCTTCTACGTCAAGAAGAAGAATGGGGACCTGCGCCTGGTCATCGACTATCGAAAGCTAAACACCGTCACCATTCGCAATCGCTACCCACTACCGCTGATCCCAGAACTAATTGACCGGGTGAGGGGGCACGCGCTATTCACGAAGATGGACATCAGATGGGGCTATAACAACATTCGCATACGTGAAGGGGACCAGTGGAAGGCAGCCTTCAAGACAAACCTGGGACTATTCGAACCAATGGTCATGTTCTTCGGCCTCACCAACTCCCCGGCAACCTTCCAGACCATGATGAATCAGATTTTCAAGGAACTCATTGATGGCGGCTATGTTACAGTGTACATGGATGATATCCTTGTGCATACACCCCTAGACTACCCCCTTCACCGCCGCATCACCACCCAGGTACTAGAGATCCTCCTCACACATGACCTCTACCTACGCCCAGAGAAATGCCTGTTTGAGGCCATGGTAGTGGAATACCTGGGCGTCATCCTGGAGAAGGATCGCCTTAGAATGGACCCCACCAAGGTCAAAGCGATCCTGACATGGCCCACTCCGAAGAATGTCCGGGATGTCCGCACGTTTATAGGGTTCTGCCTCTTCTATCGACGTTGGATCCCCAAATTCAGTGAAATTGCACGCCCCATGAATGAGCTTATGCACAAAGACGTCCCATGGGAATGGACAGCTGTGCGACAAGCTGCCTTTGATGAACTGAAAGACCGGGTGGCCTCAGCACCAGTCCTCAGACAACCAGACTTTGCCAAACCATTCTATGTCGACACAGATGCATCACAACACGCCCTGGGAGCAGTTCTGCAACAAAAGGACGAACAGGGACATTTGCACCCAATCGCATTCCACTCCAAGACCTTCGATGCCACCCAGTGCAACTGGGATGTCGCAGATCGAGAGGCCTTTGCAGTCCTGGACGCACTACGCACATGGAGGGCCTACCTAGCAGGGAGCATGCACAAGGTCATCATACGCACAGACCACCATAACTTACAATACTTCCTACGACCCCAGAACCTCAATCACCGCCAGGCCAGGTGGTCACCAGAACTCCAGGAGTACGATTATCAGCTGGTGCATGTCCCAGGCAAACAACATATCCCTGCAGACTTCCTGTCACGCCCCCCCGGAGAGAAAGGAGAGCACGACAATGAAAACATTACCCTGTTCCCACCAGAATGTGTCGCAACCCTCCAGTTCGCTGCCTTCCCCCAAGAGTCAACTGAGCGAAGAGAAATCCTCCAGAGATACCACGACCACCCCCTTGCAGGGCACCCAGGCATCAAAAACACCCTTGCACTTCTGCGAAGACACTATGAAGGAGGGAGGGAACTCAAACAGTTCACGAAGGAGTACGTGCAAGGGTGCGCCAAATGCCAAGAAACCAAAACGCGCACCACACAAGTAAAGGCAGCCCTCTTTCCAATCGATGTCCCGGCCGAAGAGGGTCCATTCCAAAGCATTTCCATGGACCTGATCACGGACCTCCCTGCCTCTGCAGGGCACAATGCAATTCTCACCATCGTCGACCAAGGCTGCTCTAAAGCAGCACAATTCCTTCCATGTTCAACCACCATCACAGGAGAGGGAGTGGCCGCATTATACTTCCGCCACATCCTCCCATGGTTCGGACTCCCCAGACGAATCATCTCCGATCGTGACCCCAGATTCACATCGCACTTTGCGCGTGCACTGGCCCAGAGCATCCACGCCAAACAGAACATTAGCACCGCCTTTCACCCCAGGACAGATGGACAGAGTGAACGCGCCAATCAACAGGTGGAACAGTACCTACGCCTCTGGGTTCCAGACCAACAGGACCAATGGGCGTACTACCTCCCCATGGCAGAATTTGTGTACAACTCTTGGCCACATGATCGCACAAAACTCACCGCACATGAACTCCTTTTTGGCTACCAACCTCAATGCACAATTGACAGTGACCCCACGCACCCACCAGCAGTACAGGACCGCCTCACACACATCCTAGACGCCAGGAAACGCACACAGAGACTCCTGAATGTGCCACCTAAGACAACAGTACCCAGGTTCCAAAAGGGACAAAAGGTCTGGTTAGAAGGACGCCACATCAAAACCTATTATCCCTCTAGTAAGCTGGCGCCCAAATGCTTCGGACCATTCAAAATCACATCTGTCATCTCACCGGTGGCTTACCAACTGGAATTGCCACCATCATGGACGATTCATAATGTGTTTCATGTGGATCTCCTGACGCCTTACCAAGAAACAGACGCCCATGGGCCCAATTACACTCGCCCCCCACCAGATATCATTGAAGGCACACCAGAATGGGAAGTAGAACGCATTATGGGGGAACGCCACTGGGGCAGGAGGCATGAACACCAATTCCTAATCAAATGGAAGAACTACCCACACGCTGACAACACATGGGAACCAGCTACAGGAGTGCACGCTCCAGACCTGGTCAGGGAGTTCCACCAAAGAACCAATACGCATCGGGGCAATGTGAGACCTAGGAGGGGGGTAATACATGGAAGGGAGGGACACGCACACATCATTTCCACCCTCACAGGCTCAGCACGACCAGCTAGGACCCGCACCAGCCTAAGAGCACGAACAGCCAGGACCAGGACCACGGCCGCCAGAAGTCCAGAATTGGTGCCAGACTCGTCGCGCACCTCTCCCAGCCACGCACGTCGAGCAGCATCGTCAGCGTCGCTTCCTCCTACACCAGAATCAGAGTCAGAGACATCGCTTGCTGTCATTGCCACATCCAGCCCCAGAAGGAGCCTACCAACATTCTCGCCTCCCACGCAGCTCCCAGACTATCCTCCCCCGCAGCTTCCCGATTACCCTAATAGTAAGCTGCCTAGAAACCCAGCCAGGAAGCTGACGCAGGAAGGTTCCTGGCCCGAAATGGCACGCAACAAGACAGCCTATAAGACCGCGAAGAAACACCCCCAATCATTTTCTATCTACCCCCGTCAATTCCTCACAGCGGTGGCTTCCGTCTACCCCAACCTTTTTCGCACCTCCTCGTCTCCACAAAACCTTGACCGTGCCGCCACACTCGCTGCTGCCCACCACCCTCGTCGCCCTCGTCCTGCTTACATGTCTGCTTCCTCTACTACATCCTCCGCGCTGGGTTCCCCCATTTACAAAGGGGACTACAGTGATTTTCTTGCCGCCGTAGACCAGCCCATCCCTGCCCTGGAGCCCCTGCCAGGCTCCCCCATGACTGACAGCGAACTCCCCCCTGTGGACGCGCTGGGAGTCCTCGCCACCAACCCAGACACCACCTCCTATGCCGAGGACTCCCTGTATGCACCCCTTGGCCACTCCACCACCACTCACATCCCTGGCCTCCTGCTCACGGACACCATGGGGAACCCAATCCCTGAAAACGAAGAAGAGGGACCATCCTTTGCCATTGACATGCGCAGGGTGACCACAGGGGAGGAAGTCATCCGCCACCTAAATGCTATGGTGGCGGAGATCATTGACACTTTGGAAGATGAAGACATATGGGGCACTGTCATTGATGCCATGTCCTCACTCTGCAGCCTGGTGGAAGGAGACTCTGCCCCAGCCACGCCCTCCTGGAACCCTGCCAATGTCCCAGATGAGTGGAGCCCCCTTGCAGCTATCAATGTTGAGGGCATCGCAGAGGGGGCAGAGGAACAGGATCACCCTGGGCACCCCTACCGCCTCAACCATCCCCGCAGTGCCTACTATTACCCCCAGAAGATCCAGGATGGGTCTGGCGCCTTGGTCACCCCCAAATACATCGCCTTCATGTTTGGGGCCAAGGACCCAGTCATCCTGGCCACCATGGGACGCAGCAGGGTCATCTTCACCTATCCGCTTCATGCATGGCCAGCACCCCATCACGCACTGCACCCACTCCCCTGCCTCACGCAAAGGCAGGTCTCCATCTTCTCAGATGAAGGAGGGGACACTGGCTCCTTCTGGCATCATGTGGACAATGCCCTCAAGGCAGTAGGGGACCCATACCTCATCGGGGAAGTCGAGCGCCTGCACACAGCAGAAATGGGGATGGACTCCCATGCAATTGACATAGAAACAGAGAAGCGGCACATGGCTGAGGCACAACGCCTCCTCAAATGGCACCAGAGGAGGCTCAACTACTATAAGGACCAGCGGCACCAAAGTGTGGTACGCCTCTCCAATGCTGATGCCTATAACATCATCTTCCCATACCTCACCACCACCCACGCCCCACTGGACACCCCAGACGACCAAGTCCTCTCCTACTGCCCCTCCCCCACGCTGCGTGAGGCCCTAGCCAGGGCAGGGCGTGGCAACACACAGCGCCCTGAGCCGTGGACCCTCTCCCAGCGCATCTTTGGGTGCCCTCCCCCTGATGCACGATCCCTCCTTGAACGCATCACCCAGGAGGGCTCCCGCCTTGAATGCGAGGATGAAGAGGAGCCTGCGGCCGCGACAGAGTACGACGCGGATGCCATGGACGCCTATGACTGGACTGACCAAGGTAGCAACTGAGGACAGTCGTGGACTATAGGAGAGGGGTGATGTTACGCTCCCACTTCACTGTATGCTTCATTTCTTTTCATCTTTACTGCCTACTGCTCGCTGCGCTTCGCCTATGGACTGCCGGGCCCCTATGGCCCGTGACTCCGCCTATGCCTCCCTATCTCGCTCTGTACGCTTACCACATGGCCTGACGGGCCGCTGGGTCCGACGCGCATCCACTAGTGCTACATTTGCACGCCTCTGCACATGTGCTGCCTTGGCACCTACTGACTCATACTATACAATGACTCCCAATGACTGTGTACTAGTAGCGGTGTCCTAGGGGCACCATGACTCATTCTGACTCCCTATGAGTCACATCTTCATGTACTTATATCGCCCAGGTCACCTAGGACAGACCTTAAGTCTGTTCTCTTGTAATCTCAGCTCGCGAACCGTCTCCTCCCTTCACTTGTGAACCACAGTTCCTCTGGTGGATTGCCAGACTTCACTCGCCCCTTGTAGAGCTCTAAGTATATGCTCAAAGGCAAGGGAAAGCTTTCTCTTAGATGACACAAGAGTACGCCTGCACGCGACAGGTATACAGACATCTTGCCTTCAAGGCCTCAGTCACCAGCATCGCCTACACCCCCTCCTTCGCCTGTGGAGGTACGCTCACTCGGTGGGCGTGACAGAGAGTCTTTCTCATGGGATTAGCCATGATTTCTGTTCCTTCATTTAGTCCGGCGTAGATATTGAATTCTCTGACAAAGGTCTTGGCCTTGGTGTGATCCCCTGTGAAGACAGCTGGGGGATTGCCAATTGGTCTGCCTCCTCCGCCTTGTGCAGGGGCAGGGGCAGCTGGTGCAGCTTGTTGGGCCGCTTGCTGGTGCTGTTGTTGTTGCTGGGGGCCAATATTTGCCATGATGGATGGGAGGGGATGTAAGGCGGCAGGGGGTTGTTCAATAGGGTGAGAGGGGACGAGGAGTGTGATGGGGGACTGTTCTTCTGGTGGGATAGGTTCTCCTACAATGCCTAGGAGCATAGGGGGTTCACTGGGGGGGGACTGGAATGATCCTGAAGTGTCTGTGTCAAGTTCTTGTCATGGATCTCCTGGTTGGAGGTGTCCTAGGCCTACAGCCTGTTCCTGTTCTCTTGTGAGGGCGAGTGGTTCTGATGTGTATGTATTTCCATTGATGAAGAATAGGGGAAACCACCTATTCTCTTCTTGGTCTAGGGCGTGACACAGGTTCGGGTAACACCACGGTTTTCGGTCACGGTTTGTCATGGGTGCGGGTGCGGTGTTGAGATTCCCCACCCGAGGCAAAACTGCACCCTTAACCGCGGGTTATGGGTTGACCACGGTTTTGTGATTTTATTTTGTGCCCTTTTTTTGTTTTTTTTTTTTTACCAGTTCAGAGTTTCATGCGTCGATTTCACCTCCA